>SNQJ01S0092975.1:0-15325 GCA_010110895.2 Picea sitchensis
CCAAATTATTTTTAATTCAAACCAAAATCTAAAATTTTGCAGCTAAAAGACTCAACAATGAATTGAGGAAACTATCAATAGCCATGCTATCCACCGTAAAACCCGACCAAAATGATGGTGCTATTTTGGGAGTTAACAGATAGGAAGTCTCATATCATCTACCATAGATCTTACTAGGGTTCCTGAATGAATATGTGGTGGACTACTATGGACAATTCTCTAGACACTCTGGTGACTGGGATTACTCTGGTTGCTTAATACTAAATCGATAGGAAGGATAATAGTACTTACTTCAATGGTCTATGCGATTTCTGATCCTTCAGGTTCTCCTCAGTGAAGTTCTTGAACTTGTTCTTCCTCTGTCCCGATGGGTTCTGAATGTTCTTCATCTGTCAGATCTAATTCTTCTCCACTGTAAAAACCCTCCTCCTCGTAGTTCTTCTTAAACAAGTTCGCAAGATGGACTTCTATGAACACTTTCCCACTGCACGTATGTCCAACTTCTGTGTCGTTGTCGCTGTCCGCATTTTTGAACATTAGCCTTTCCAGATCCATCCAATCTATTGTATCGTCAAGATGTTATTCTCATGCAACAACATCTTGAGTCTCAGCTTCAAGAATTGTAAAAATTTTCCTCTGGGTCCCTTAAAGAAATATCTCTCATCTTGGCTGTATGACTCTACCCTATCAAAAACGAACTCTTTGATGTACCCTCCAATGGTACTATCGAACCAGCGATCTACTACTCATGATACGGTGTTATAAACTTCCTTGACCTTCTTGATCAACTCCGATGTCCATACCATAGGAAGTCTAGATCAGATCTCGAACTGGGTATCAACTAATCTAGCTAGCCACTCGTATATCTCTTGATGGATTCCTCCGAAGAATATCTTGTGTATATCAGTAAAAATATGCTTCTCCAACCAGTCCTTTGAACTATGATTAGGGTTCTTGTTCTGGGCTTCAATGAAGTCCTTTTCTTGATATTATATCCACTTTTGAGTTTCTGTCTTCAATGGAAACCACCTTGACATTCCCTTAAAAATATTCTTGTCTAGACAACATAACCATTTGTTGGCACAGGGGCAGACCCAAGGTTCAACTCCAAGAGCGCACTAACAAGCCCTAGCTACTGGCCCTTTTGGCAACACCTGTGAAGTAGATGCAGTCTCACCCGAATCAACTATGAGGGGGTTGCAGGAAAGAGATGTCTACAACCAAGGGGAATATCAAGTGGATCTAACCTAGGAACAACACAACATTCATATATCACTTATTAGATTGATCTACTCCATGCATCTATCAAATCTACCTTAGCAATGCAATAACAGTATATGAAGGACAAATACAAAAGACCAATCATACACAACAGAAAATATACGTGGTTCACCCTCTCTCTAGGGATACGTCCACGGGACTGTGCTATATTATATTGATGTAAAGTGTACAGTTCTTGTTTGTGCTCTGAGCTAGCATATCTTCTCTTCTCCTATCTTTCTCTCCCCTCCCTGCGCACCCAACTGTTGGGTTGATCTTCGCACCTAAATGAAGATCTTACAATCTAGAAGGCTCTCATATCCAACACTTCTCTCTCTCACACAATAATCTTCTCTCGACCAACTCAACAGTAACAATAACAACACATCAACCCAAAAGTACCAACCCAAAAACACCAACCCAACCTAGGCCCTTTAGACCTTTATTTATACATTACAATCACTCATCGACAACCTTAGGTTAAAACCTAGGTGTCAAAACCCTAGATACCAAAACCCTAGGTCAAATTGACCTGCATTTTCTAGGCTTCAACAGCCTGTCTTTCCTTCCTTCTCGTGCGGTGCTCCAAAGCATCCAATGGTGGCTTTTTCCTCTTTCTGATTCGTCCGCGATCCCTCTTCCTTGCTTATTTGTCATCCTCAATCTCCTCGTCCAACGAATTTCTTTCTCAGGCTTCACTCCATCTTTTCTGTATTTTTTCTCACTTCGACCCAGTATCAGTCATCGTGTCTTCCGCAAAGTTCACTTTTTCCCTTTTCTTCCTTGTTCTTTGCTTCCTTCCATAACCAAGGGAAAACACTGGTTACCCATGTTATCATAAAACTATTGCAACTATCAAAAGCCAATATTATTGGCCAGGAATGAAGAAAGAAGTTGTTGATTTTATTTCCAAATGTTTGGAATGTCAAAAGGTAAAGGCTGAGCATAGACAACCAACTGGTTTGCTACAACGATTACCCATTCCTGTGTGGAAATGAGAATTTATAACAATGGATTTCATCACCAAACTGCCAAAAACAAACAAGAAACATGATTCTATCATGGTAGTGGCTGATAAACTTACTAAAGCTGCCCATTTTATTCCAGTAAAGCTCATTCACAAGGCATCCAACATTGCTGATGTTTATATGAGATAAATTGCTAGATTACATGGTATACCCAAGACAATTGTGTCTGACAGAGATCCAAAATTTACCTCAAATTTTTGGAAGGGATTATTCAAGGGATTTGGAACAAATTTGAATTTTAGCACAACTTATCATACAAAGTCATATGGATAAACAGAGAGGGTGAATCAAGTGATTGAGTCCGTGTTGAGGATGTATGTGATGGGTAAACCATCAAGATGGGAAGACTACTTACACTTAGTGTAGTTTGCTTATAAAAATGGGTACCAAGCATCTCTAAATATGAGCCCATTTGAGTCACTTTATGGAAGAAAGTGGAACACACCGGTAAGCTGGGATAACCCAACAGATGGAGCAGTGGTTGGGCCAGATTTACTTAGGGAAATGGAGGAGAAAATGTTGAAAATAAAACAAAATTTAAAGGTTTCCCAAGACAGGTAGAAAATCTATGATGATAAGGGAAAAACTCACAGGGAATTTAAAGTGGGGGACCATGTATTCTTGAAAGTGAAGGCCAACATAAGTTCCTTGAAGTTGGGAAATTGTTCAAAGTTGGCAGCTCACTATTTTGGGCCATTCAAAATCCTAGAGAGGATTGGTCCAGTAGCTTATATGATTGGATTGTCTGCATCTATGTCTGTTCATTATGTATTCCATGTATCATTGCTCAAGAAATATATACTTGATGCTAATCATATTATTGATTGGAATGTGATTCAGGTGGAGAAAGAAGGCACTTTCCAAGTACATCCGGTACGCATTATGGACTGGAAAATGAAACAACTCCTGAATTGATCCATAGGGATTGTAAAGGTCCAATGGACCTGGTACGGTCCTGAGGACGCTACTTGGGAGCATGAGGATGTAGTGTGGGTAGAATACCCACATCTTTTTGAAGATTTTGGAAATCTTGTTGATATGTGTACATAATGCACTAAGGACAGTGCATAAATAAGGGGAGGGGATTGTAATACCCCTAGGACGAACCCAATTGTAAATATAAATGCAAATTTAATTAAGCTGGTGAGTTGTTTGATATCATTTTTGTATGCACCTTCCATGGTATAGTGCACACATGTATTGCGTAGTAAAATGATGATGTGTGCACATTCCAGGATATTGCGCGCAAAAAACTTAAGTGTGCGTGATTTTGAGGCCAGGGAGCCTTTGTGTATATGTTGTGTTTTATAGACTGGTGAGCCAGTTATTATAAGCTAAGAGAATTATGTGTTGAATTATGTTGGAGAGCCTAGATGTTAAAGGCCAATAAGCCTATTTTTGTATATGTATTATCATTAATATAAAATACATCGTTGCGCACAGATCAACCATGATAAAAGAGTATGGGGGACTAAACTCAACTAGTTAGGGAAAGGGGGGGGCTAAAATTTAAGGAAAAGGGCTAAGACATGGAGCTTAAGCCAAAAAGGAATATTATAATAATATTCCTTAAAGTATAAAGTATGGAAAATTATTTTATCCTAAGTTCTAAGGATGGGGACAAGTGGGCCAAAGTAACTCCCAATATGACAAGTGTCAAGTTGGGAACATGCATACATATAGCTTGGACTTAGTTCATTTTCCTATCATTCCATCATCATTCACACAGTCATTGA
The DNA here is from genome assembly GCA_010110895.2 of Picea sitchensis. Classification (NCBI taxonomy): domain Eukaryota; kingdom Viridiplantae; phylum Streptophyta; class Pinopsida; order Pinales; family Pinaceae; genus Picea; species Picea sitchensis. The sequence continues at coordinate 4,025 of SNQJ01S0092975.1, forward strand.
GTTGTCCTTCGTACCTCCATGTACATGTATCCGTACCTGAACCAACACCATACCTGTACCTATACTTGGTTAGCTTGGGATATGGACTGAAGAATCGGGTTGTGAGGCCCATGGGATATTGAATATGTGAGTTGTCAGGCTTGTGGGATATTGAAGCGGTGGGTTGTTAGGCTCAGGAGAAATTTCTCTCTGGGTGAGAGAATTGATGGGAATTGATTTCTTGAAGGTGTTAAACTATAGCTACAGGACTCTGAGACTTCCTATCTGGCCTGTTGTTGAAGCCCTGGAAGGGAAGTGGGGCAGTTGAGGGACTATTGAGTAGAGAAGGTGCACACTTCCTGGGGTGGGATAGGCATGTGGGGAATGAGGGACTGTAGGATGTTATTTTGAGTTGGCACCTGTGACAGAGTCTTTCCTGTTGTCTGAGATACGTCATCCTAGTTAGGAATCCCTTTACCCAGGTGGAGTTTAGTCCGAGATCGGGGGTGACCCACTGTTGAGAGTGATGAGCAGTGTGGTATAAGGCTAAGAGGTTTGTGGAAGGTCTGCACACAGTTGGTGATATTCTTACCAAGATAAGTGTCAATTGTGTATTAAATTACATAATGCATTATTATTTACGTGTTTATTTTTATGGGTTTATCCTATGTGTGGTTTATAACTATATTTATATTTATGGGTATTTCCTATCTATGTTGCATGTATATGTTAATGTTATTTCCATATGAATCTATGCATTTACAGAATGCATTTTTCTATTTTAAGTTTTATATATAAAGTTTCGCAAGAGTTTCTGTGTGTATATGATTTAATTTGCATACAGTTCGAAATTTTTTGTGTGGCATAACCCAGTTGGACACTGAGGATGTTATAGCCCAAGTTCTAAGGAACCTGCAGGCTTACCCAACTTGCTCCTATAGTCCAAAAAACTTGCCAAAGGTATCTCACGACCTCCTTTAAACTTCATGAAATCCTCTAGAATCTATTATGGCCCTCATAGTATATCTAATAAGTGGATCAAGCCCTCTCACAAATCCCAGTGGCCTCTAGAACTACCACAAACCCCACATGAATGCTCTAGACCTGCAAAAATATGAATCAATCCTCTCAAAGGAACCCAATGACCTCTTCTCGCAACTGTTATGCATCTATGAAAAAAGATTCACCCAAATAAATCTCAAGTGAAGATCCTATGTGGTTCTCCTCCTTTATCTATCTAGGGTGGGTTTTGCACCACCGAAACAAGACCAACAATGGAAGGGTTTTTCCAAAACCCCAACAAAAAACCTTGGCTCCAAGAGCACTCCAAATATGATATCAAATCATAATTAGGAAGGTGAAGTGCTACCCTTCCTTTATACTTCTTTGAAGCCTTCTAGATCTTTCCCTTTTTTGACCAAATCAAATTTGACCATTATTCCCTCTAAATATTTACTAAAAACATTAAAAAGTCACTTTTTAATATTTAATTTATTAATAACTTATCTTTTTACTTAATGTCACTTTAGAATGTAACATCTCCTAGCTAGTGACATTAAATAAACCTCCTTGAATCACTTTTTATTTATTGACTATAGAATATGGGAGTCATATAGGCTACTAATTCATCCTCTGTCATGATCAATTGGAAGGGGACATTAGAGTTCTCCCTCCCTGAGATTGCTTGTCCTCAAGCAACTCCAAATAGGGGTGTTGTAAGATATTCTCTCCCTCCCAAGTAGCATCCTCTGCGGGAAAACCTCTCCATATGGCCAGGTACTTCTGAATAACTTTTCTCCTCGGCCTCCCACTAATACAAAATGAGAGATAAGTGACCAAAAAAATGACCAAAATCCGCATATAAATGACCACTTTTGATTTGGCGATAGTTGGTGGCTAATTTCTGATCTCTTATCATGTGACCAAAAATGTGGTCATATTTAGTTTGGTCATTTATATCTTGTCTTGTGGTCATTAATTTGGTCACATATTTGGTCATTAATTGTGACAATTAATGACCAAATATATGACAAGACAAGCTATAAATGACCAAATTAAATATGACCACATTTTTGGTCTCATGATAAGAGACTGGAAATTAGCCACCACAACTTCCATTTGGTCATTTATATGCGAATTTTGGTCGTTTGTTTGGTCACTTATCTCTCATTTTTTCGTCACTTTTCTCTCATTTTTTGGTCATTTTATATGAGAATTTCAGTCATTTTGTTTGGTCACTTATCTCTCATTGTTTGGTCACTTATCTCTCATTATTTGGTCACAGATATGTATCACTCTTTTTGTTTTTTCCCTTTTGTCCGACTTGACTCAAATAGGTCTTCAGTGGGTTCCCGGCCGTTGTTATAAGAAAAATATGTCCGTTAGGAAGGAACCAACCTATCCATCTATGAAGTCAGTTACAACCTTTTTGATAACTCAAAACAAGGCTGATACTACCCACACCTCAGAGGGTCATGTTTCTGAGGCAATAAAAAGGGGGGAAAGGAGAGGTGAAAGACTTACGAAAAGTCTCTCTTAGGACCACCCACCTTGGGTATTGTCCTCTCTCAACTTTCAGGATGGAAAAAATGGCCTTGGGGGTGAAAATTATAAACAACTTGACAAAAACAAGCTTGTTGATTTTTAGGAGAGCAAACTAATAAAAGAAAACAACAAGTTTTTCTCTCCCTTAAGGTCTTGGAAAAAGGTCCATAATTGATTCCCAGGGTAAACTGGGGCTCCGAACAATGGCCTAGTGGACAACTTCTGAAAAAGTATCGAAAAGGGGAGAGTCAAAAGGCCTTTAGAAGCTACAACCAGGTCCTTTTAGGTGGTTGTAAGTAATGAACAACAAGTTTCTTAGGACTTGTAAGGTGTGGGAACGAGTCTCAAAATGCCCAAAAAAATGGTCTTAGGACTTTTCAAAGCTTAAAGTTGGATCTGAAAATCAAAACAACATCCCTTTAACAAGATGCAACATATATGTCTACCTTATTTTGCATCTGTAAATAACGTGGCATTCATGGTGTCCAAGGCCATCCATGGCTTCCAGATTTACCGGTATGAAGGGACATGTGTTGGGGAAAATTTGGGGTTTCTTTGGAGGGAAAGGGACATTGGGTTTGGTCATTGAATGTTAGGAAATTCCCTTTGTTCATGAATTTTTTAGACCTGAATTTACCCCCCCTTTGGTGCTTATAAGTATCCTTGCGAGCTAATGAAGCATGGCTTCAATCCATACCTGATTTGGTTAAGGGACCCCTCGGGCTTGAAACTTGGAAGGTTTTTCCATCATACAAAACTACAAAAATTATGATTTATTATAATTCCATGATGTATCTCTATCCATTAGCTTTCCACTTCATTTTGTTTGGCACAAATCGGGCTCCATATGATCAAGATATGGCCCCAGAAACGTTCATGGAAAAGGCTAGTTGGATCGCTCATCAAGGAAACAATTGCAATTAAATCACAAATGTGGGTTGAACAACAAATTTGGAAGGATTCTACAAGCCTACATTCCTATAGATAAAATGGGTTTCCCTCGTTTGGATTGATTTGTCCCTGGAGGCCTCCAATTAGGCCTCCCTTTTGGCACATGTTCTAGGCCAATAAGTAGTTTGTGACGTTTTCGAATGTCCCACTAAAACTCTAGGATGAATTTGTGAAGGATAATTCCATGGATTCATTCTACACTTTTCCCGGATCATTTTGACTATTTACGGGCATAAATTTGCCTCCGTATGGCAAAGTTGTGGAATTAACTTGCCCATAGTCCTTAGGGGGGGAAATTAAAATATGTAATGTAATTCTAAACTATATAGCATATATATAATAAGTTTTTAAAAATTTATTGTTTACTTTATTATAATTATTATTAATTATATATATATATATATATTTCTGAAAGTTTTGTATTTCTATATTGATCCACTTTAAACAATTCATAAAATATACAAGCACAACAAAATTCCTTCTCTACCTCCAAGATCCAACCCCTTACATTCAAAAAGTTTCAAAAATATATAGAATGACTATATCAATATCCAGATCCAAAGTTTTCTGAAAGTATTAATTACAACTTTCTAAAATACATAGAAAATCTAAAAGATAACATAGCTAACTATACTTCAAAATATGTACTAGAAACTCCATGCACTAGCTTGCTTCAGCCTTGATCCATAGGTGTCGAATACTTTTCCTTGTTTGGAGATTTGGTGCAGGATTTGATTGCTATTTTCCTGGAACTAAATCTAGAATTTTTGGTCTATCTACAGCCCTCAAAATCAGGTCCAAAATCTAACAATATGATTGCTTTCCATAGAGTATAAGGTACCTTCTTTATTTAGACATAATATCCCTCAAATATCTGACTTAATTTCATCATATCCCAAAATATTATTTCTCTTGTTGTAGGTGATTAAGCTCCCCAAATCAAGGATCACATCCACCAAAGAAAAAGGATCCATCACTAGGATGAAACTTGTTTCACCAAACCTAAGCATAATCCCTACCAAAGCTTTGAAAACAGGGTGTTACCATTTCATTCGGCAGTGCCATATTCCAAACTTTACCATATTATCTCATTTGAGAGTTTCAAAGGCCTCAAATAACACATCAAGCCTAGTGGGATGACTCTCTTTAATCCTCCTACTTTTCTCAGCCATGACTGCTTTAGCTTTATCCATCTTCTTGAAAAATCCACTTTGTTTTTGTTTTGTTTTTCCCTCCTTTGCTACTTGTTTCTCCTTCAATGGTTTTGCAGACTTCTTCTTCTTCTTACTGACCTCTTTTTGTTTTGCAGGTGCTTCTGGAGATTCTACTAAACTGATAATAGAGGTAATAAGGAAGGGATTGCTCTTAGACTTGAAATAAAGTCTGAATTTATTACTTTCCCTAGTATGAGGAGTTCTGAAATAAGTGACAACTTGCTTTTTTTTTTTCTCTTGTTGACTCACTAGAGGAACATTTTTTGGAGTTCCTAAATGAAGTAGGCGTCTACTTAGGAATATTTTTGACCTGTTCTTTCCTATCTATTTTGATGTGCTTCCTGGTATAAACCTTTTTAATAACAGGTACAAGTTTTGAGACTTCCCCTACCCTTCCAATGAGCATCTTATCATACTTCTGGTTAAAAAAGTGTCAGTTTGCATGGTAGGCTCAAAGATATCATCTATTATTCCAACAACAACATCCCCTTTAGGTTCAATTTTAGGCTTCTTAGACTTAATTTCCCCCCTCTTGGATTTTGGTTTGGCAGCGATTTTCTCATGGAACCCCCCCCCCTAGAAAAGGAAATGTGCCCATGACCAATTATGTTTGCTCAAATGCTCCTCAATCAATAATCTAATCAACTCTCTATGAAAAATAGAGTGGGGTGGGGCGTTGGGTCATTCCCTAAGTCTAGATGACATCTTCATCAGACTCCTTAACAAAAAATGTGGCATATTAATTCTTACTTGGCCTTCTATATGAGATAGGAATTTGAAATGGTACATGCAGATTCAATCATAGCATCCCTCACAGGTAAAATATAACTGCATGATCTTCAGGGTATCATTCCACAATGGTGTGAGCCACGACCTTTGTACCTTCTACCTCCACTGCTCATTTTTATACTCATCCTTAAGGAAGAAAAGGATATCTATCCCTTCTAGGGTTTTTTATTTGAACCAACGATCACCATCCAGGGGAAAACCTATCACTTGAGAAATACTTTCTTCAGTCACAGAGAAAGAGAGGTATGCTATCTCCACCATTTTTCCGTTAAAACCCTCTGCAAATGACCTGGGTACCTCATAATTGAAATCCCTCAACCTGTAACAAAAATCCTTCCAGCTGGCGGTTGTAAACCATTCCTTGAGTTCAGGATTACTGTCAAGTATTTATGCACCATATGGCTCCTTGCGAATAAAATGTACCCCTTTTCCTATAACTGCGAGCAAGCTAAGTGAAAATAGGAGAGATTATTAAGATGAGTGATTCGAATCGCATAGATTTCGCTCCTAAACTAACAATTAACTTCCTTTCTGTGATAACCCCTCTACAAAGGTAGAAAAAGGTGGGTGAATTGGAACAATGATGAACCACTTTACACCAAGCCCTGTAGTCTAGAAGAATCCCCAACTAACATATCAGAACACGTTCATTGGCCAGTTGAAAGATAATGATGATCAAATGAACCCATAGGAATAATGATCTTCTATGTTTCCAGGACCTCCACAATCCTCAACTGACGTGGAGTCAAGCACTCAATGACCATTGAATCATATCGAGCGTCGGATTTTCATTTAGTAGTGCCAATCATAGAGCTTTAAAAATGATAGTGTTGTCTTTTCATTTGGTGGCGCTTTGTATGGTCGTTATAACTATAAGTGCTTCCAAAACAAAATCCAACACCCTTATCAACACCTATTTTTAACAAGGCAGCGAGGCTGCGCGTACTGCCTCCTCAGTTTGCCATGAAAACTTGACCATAAATTATTAAATATAAATATAAAATTATTAAATATAAATATAAAATATAAATTCAACTTACCCTTACCCAGTCTGTCATGTCATTGAGTTAATTCTGATCTCGAAATACGTGAAGGTTGTAATAACACTATAAAGTTATCAGCCAATGAAATGTAAGAAAATTCAGTTTCTTTTACATATTAAAAAATAAAATTTTGAGTTTGTTATGTTACACATTAAGTTTTTTACAAAAATTTTAAAGTCAACTTAAATTAATAGAGTAGTCAAAGTGAACTCATCACTATGTACACTTCCTGGGAGGCAGTACAATAACACAAAACGCAATAACCAAACAAAGTTTTAGCTTTTGGGTTATAAATGCAAAAAAGACACGAGCACACATATCCCAACTGAAATTTATAAACATTGCTCTCAAGTCCCAATGTTGGATTAGCTTGGTATATTAACCATACAGAGTCCAAAATTTTGAAGGATTAAATAATGTTTTGAAGTTGACAGACCCAAAATTTATATGTGATAACAATTCCAATGACCCAACTGAGATAAGCCTCTCTCCCTGATCATACACATATCCAAGCCATGTTCATATGCTTATATGACCTTGACTAGGCCCTGTCGTTAGCCCCTATGCACCAAAATTTGTTTTAATATGCCCAAACCCTCAGGTCGGGCAGTGGTGGTTCTTGTAGGAGGGGTGGTGGTGGCTCTGCCAGCCCCCCCCACTCCTTTCGATGCCTTTCGGTGTGGGTTGATATGGTGGAGAGGGTGTGGATGAAGGTGCAAAGGTAATAGGGGTGATGCACATTGGTGGTGATTGGTGGACGTACAAGGGGAGAAGCCCGAAAGAGGGGCGGTGATGGATCATCCACCCACCCCTTTCCCTCGTTGTTTACAGTGACATACCAATGGAGGAGGGCACAGACAAGGGAGAAAGGGTCTAAGTAATGAGTGCAAGGTGCAAGGTGGTTGTGACCGTGGAGAAGGAATGAGGCATTGGATTAGCTCGGGCAGAGGTCAATGAGGGTGGAGATGATAACATAGAGGATTTGGGTTTGGAGAGAGGTGCATAAACCCAATATGAGGTGGTGCGATGGTGGTTAGTGCACCTATTAGTCACCGTTAATTTGTTTGATGTGAAATCAAGTTTTCAGGATCTAGCGGGATGCTAAACCGGTTTGGAAGCCTGAAAAACTAGAGAAGGGGATAAATATAGAAGGGAAAGGCTAAAACTGGCTGGAGCTCTAAGTTGATGGGGCCCAATACGTCGTGGATCGCGAGCTCTCTAGATCGATGGTCGAGGATTATTTCGGGTGAAGAAACTGCACGAAGGTTAATTTTAGAAAGCGGGCTGAAATTTAAACCATGGTTTTCATTCAGGGATACATGGCGCCACTAGGTGCATTTCGGGGTGAAAAGCGGGTTGCCCGAAACCACTTCCTCACGCCCCTAAAATTTGGAAAAGTATAAAAGGGCATTTTGTTATGTATTTTATTATTATTTCGAACAACTAGACCATTTGAAACTTGGCACGACCACCGTCATTCAACTGTAGCTCAACAGTACTCCAATTACATGCCATTTCCGCTCGTTTCTAGGTATTTTTCATCACAACCATGGATCCTATCATAACCTCAATAACAAAGCAAGACCCTGTGGTGACTAAATAATCCCTACTTGACCAAGATTTAGACATTTTTGATACCGAAATCACCATTTCTCCCATCTCTATGTCCAGAAGCAACCTGTCCAATAATGTAGGAAGGTGTATACTGCTCCTTGAAGCAATCCAGGCCACCATAGTCCTTTATGCTATTGAAATTGCTTTCCCTTTTCCTGAATTTATAGGTTGGTGTGCAAAACAATATTCACATGAAGAAGGAGTCGTCGTGAATAAATGAGGGTCCAAGGTCATGTGTACGGTAGAGAGTCTATCAATTTGAGATTCCCTCGGTATACCAGAGTCTTTTTCTGCAAATTCTAAACCTTTCAATGAAGAAAATGTAATTAAGGTATAAAAAGAATATCCATCGAAGGTCCGATATTTGTTTTTATAGACAATTGTCAAATCAGAACATTTTTCAGAGGGTCTGTACTTGCCAATGAATGTGATTATAATGGTTATTGAATTCCAATGGGTGTGTTCCCTTTTAAGTCAAGTTTTAGATCTAGATAATGACAAACATGTGGTCGAAGTCATGCTCGGTTTCCTGTTAACCTTTTTTAAGCCAGAGTCTGTTCTGTTAGTTCGCATCAATTTTGATCAATTCATAGCTGATAATATTCATAAACATCTAGTGAATTTTTGCTCTCTAAGGCATTTCAGATATTACACCTATTTGCTGAAGATTTTCTTGGAAACCAATAAGAGGGAATTTCTTGAAGCAACATTTATATCAACTGAATGTAAAAGGATTACATTGCTTATCTTCATAAACAAAGTCATGTCCATAGTTTACAGTTTGATTTTCAACACCAACCTACCTAGATTTTTGGATGACATGAGGAGCTATCTACAGCCAAATCCAGAAAACAGAGTGCGGGATTGGGTACTTTTCATGCACTCAACAATAATCTGGGTTTATGGTTGTCATGAATCCCCCTATCTATTGCCTATTTTTCTTACCCCCGGAGACTTTTCCCTTGAATTCATTGGGAAAATAATTATATATGAGACAGGTCATTTCCTGAAGTTACGCAAAGCCTCCAACCTCAAGTTCCCTTTCATCATTGTCCCTTTCATTATCAAATCCAGATCATGCTTATCTCAGACTCAAGCAAAGCTCAAAGAGTTTGTTTTTTCACAACTACAGGGAAGAAGGTACGATCCACATCAAATCATAACCAAGAGAATATTGATGAACCAACAAGCCCTTTATGATCATGAATAGGTTAAGGGTTTTCATAGGCTGGCAAACCTAGAAGGCTGTGTTGATATGGAAGAAATATTGCAACCAACTCAAACACAGCAAGTGGAGGCACCCCTGCAACAAATTCAAACACAACAAGCTTCTTAGAAACTGATATTCAAAGTTCCTAAGATGAGTGTTTACAACAAGAGAATCAGTTCAGAGGCCATGGGCACCAGTGATCAACATACTGCTCCTAAGAATATGAAGATTACACAGCCCCCCTAGATAGTGGACTTAGAAGAGGAAGATCCTGAAGAACAAGTAAATATGGATATGGTGGAAAGTGGCACTAGAAATGTAGAGTTTGAAAAGGAAATAAAACTCCAAAGTGAAGGCAACTCAAGAACCTTTAGCAACAAGAAACACATATTTGATAAAACATCCGGGGCAACTTATAAATCTAAAGAATATTTGGCAAAACAATATGCTGAAAAGGGAAACATAGCTCTGGGTGAGATGATGGATTTAGACCCTGAAATGGAAAAGACTTCTCAGCATAAATCTTCTTTGTTCACAGTAAGAGATGTTGAGAAGAGGACCTTTAATATTGCATTTGCAGATGAAGACAAAGTATCTGATATAAATATAAGGTATGACAACATTAATGCTGTAGACAAGGTCAAATTCCATAAAATATGAGTGATATGTTGTATTTTGATTACCTAAGTTTAAGGTTGAAGAATTCAAAGCTGTCATCTTATGCAATGAAATTGGAAGGGGAGTTGAGGCAAGAAAAAACATCTAGCAAAACTTGGTAGACTCACATCAAGAGACTGGAATCTGAAGGCCCCCAAGGGGTGAAATCCTCATTGGATGAAAACGACAAATTGATTCAAAGATTGAAGAAGAAATTGAAAATGTATGCTACAGAGCATCCACAAACATTAGAATTGGTTAGTCTAGAATAGGAAAATGAAACACTTTGTCAAGAGGCATTGGACTACAAAGCCATCGCATTGCAGCTAAAACGAGAAAAGGTGAAGTGGTCACAAGAGTAGAAAAAATTACTAAACAGGATTGTAGTTGTATCTACTGCAGCAGAAGTTGTACCAAACACTGAAGGACTTGTCTAGGCTATGTCACAAGTTATCCTGAAAGAAGGAGAAATCAAAGGGATAAAGGGAAGCATAGAGAAATTGAAGAAGGAGAAGCAAACAAAGGATGAAAGAATGGCTCAATTTCAAAAGGAGAATGGAGTCCTACAGGAAAAGATAGATAAGTTGAAGATGATATTAAGAGGCAAAGTATTGTTGCAGGGGGCCAACCATATCATCTGGGACTCTATAGCTGCTGAAGCGTCCAAGTTCAGAGTGTATTTAAATTTCATCAATGATAAAGACAACATAGTCATCACAACTAGAAGTAGGTGCATTGTTGTGAATGAGACTTTAGCAAAGAAACCATCAGAATGGGCCCAAAATGCCATAAATCTACTCAACTCCATTCCTACTGCAGACCTTCAGACTATTGGAGTTAAAGAAATAACTACATTGATCATCTAGGCTAGGAGGGTTATTTCTAAACATAACTTGTTTAAATTAGTCCAAACCAAGGAAACAAAGATGGAGTAGAGTGTGCAAGAGTTTGTTGAAAAGTCAACAAGAAACATGTGTCTAATTTAGTTTTCCCTTAATTAAATTAGACAATAAATATTAATCTAATATCTCATTAATAACTGAGTGATTTGGAATTGTAACAGAATTATAAGTGTAGTTAAGTGAGTTAATATCAGTTGTACTAGTTGTAACTAAACATGCACTAGTGAGAGTTCAATTAATCAGTTAACTTGCATGCAACTGAAGACTTGCCACGGTTAACTACATGCATGTTAGTTCCAATGGACACCAGTTGAGATAATAGGTGAAAGGGACAGTTTGGCTATCAGTTGTGATTTGTTCACACATGCAGTGGATATGCTTATGAGCATGTGCAAACG
>SNQJ01S0092975.1:15335-44627 GCA_010110895.2 Picea sitchensis
AGGCAAGCTGTCTGGACACAGAAATTGGCACATGTATTTGCTGATTTGTGTATGACAGTGTGAGACGATTGTATTGTACGGAGAGCTCTTGGATTAGAGTTTTGTATGAGATTGTTTCATGATTCATGATATACATAATATATTATAGTGGGGTTTTTAGCTTTATGCTTTCCCGGTAAAACTTCTGTGTTGTGTGTTATTGATATTTCACTTTGTGCATTGTGGTTTAATTGCTTCCGCAATAATAATAGTAGAAGTGATTCTGTATTTAACAAGTGGCGGAAATTGTTAGATTAGAAGAATCGCAGGAATACATTAATTTGTATCGAAATTTCTATAGAGTTCACAGATTTGTTTGAAGAATTTTTTATCAAAGGCCTCCCACCATTTTGGGATGGAAAGGGAAAATTGTATGATCATGAAGAATACAATGATTGCCTCACTCAGTGCAGAATGGATCACTCCAAGTTCGAAACCCTGGAGGAAAATATGAAAGGAGATACATTAGTTGAGCATCTGATTATAGACTTTGTGATTCTGAATCAGTTTAAAGAAGTCAAACTTGGAATACCAGTCATGTCATATGCTTCCTGCATTGACCTAGAAATCCTGATCAAAGAAATGATAGATTATGACATCCCTTCTGACTTGCAATGGAAGGAGATAGTACGCCTGGGTAAGACAAAGTGCAGTTTTCCATGGTCCAGTAGATGATGTCCAGATGTCACTAAAGATGGAAGATCATGTGGAAGACCAGAGCAGAGGAAGTGGCGAGTAAAGAAACTGAAATGCCAGAAGAGCCAAAATCTGGATCTTGAAACGTTTTCTTGCTAATCATTGTAATCGGTTTCAAAACTGAAACTGCCCCTTGTAATTATTGTAATTGATTTCGGAAACTGAAACGTTTCATTTAAATCATTGTAATCGGTTTCAAACCGAAGGAACTCAAATTGTATAAATATTAGGAGATCCAAATGTATTATAGGTTGGGAGAAGTGCAAGGGCATGCTTTTAGTTGTTCGAAACTTCAATGTAATTTTCTGAAGCTGAATAGAATACACATCCAAAAGTATTGAAGTTTCCATGAAAACATTCTAATGGTCGTGATCTAAGTTTTGTCTCCTCTCTTTGTATGTATTTCCTGTATTTATAATTTCATTTTCACTGTCTTATGTTTAAATTGGATAGTCAAAGGCCCATAATTCATCTTGTGATGCTCTCGGCTAAAGCAATTTAAACTGTTTTAAGTTCTTCCTAACTAATTCATAATTCATTTATTCAATGCTCTGATGTAGTTGCATATTTTCTTTTCCTCTTACACTCTGCAAATTTTCAAATTATAAATCAGATTTATCACCTCATTTAGCCTTTATCCTCTGGTGAGTTCTAGTGACTAGACAGTGCTTCCATTCATTTTAGAAGTTTGACTCTATATCCCTAAGTGTCCCGCCTCTTCCTTGCCAGAAAAATTATAGAAACTCTTCAAAACAACAAAAACCTAGCCATTGATTTATTAAAGAAAACTCATCAGTCAAAGACCAAGTGACAGGAGAGAGCCCTCTCTGAGTTGAGCAGGCTAGTACCCAGCTCTAAAGTTGGTTTGTAGGTTACCTCTATCATTTTTTTTTATCAACTGAGAAAATTTACAGAGTGCTAACATTCAAGTGCCATTGTCGGCGATTGAAAGTGAAATATTCCCTGGGAAAATAATGGATTAAAGCTTCAGATTTGATTCTTGAGGGTGACAGTGAATCAAACACTTTATTGGCTGAGACTAAATCTACCCTGGCGACTCCATTATAAAGAGACCAGTAGCATAAAATAGTTTGAGTGAGAAATCCTGGCTCCCAAGAGAGTTCATACCAGGAGAAATCCAAACCCAGAAGTAGTAATCCTTGTGTTTGATATTGAGAAAATTGTACACAAAAGAAAAGGAAAGCCAATAAGCCCAGTTTTTTGTTTTGACAGATATCTATCCTTGCCCAAATATGGATTGACAAGCATTGAAGACCTTGCTTTTGATTTAAAGTTTGATCAAACTTTGTTCAAGACTAAATTTGAGTCCAGTTTGAACAAAATCATCTTTGATGAGAAGCGGTTCGAAGATTTCATTTTAGTTGCCTCTATTAAACCTCTTGTGATTCCTACTCAGAACCAACAACCACTTCAAGTTCTTACTGTAGCCATGGAAGCAAGGTTTTCCCCTCTTGTTCTACCTGCTCAGTTACATGATTTACCTAGGGAATATAATCAGAGGATTAAGTTGTATGATGTTGAAGGCAATGTGTCAGCCCAAAAACACTTAGAATGGTTTAATGATTTTGTGTACCTAGAAGAAGTAGATTATGAAGATGCAAAAATGAGGCTGTTTGCACAAAGTCTTGCCGGAGAAGTCAGAAAATGGTTCAGAGCTCTCCCAACAGCAAGTATCCTAAATTTGAAGCCTTTGAAACGAGTTTTGTTGCAAAGTGGGGTCACAAGTAAAACCCCCTTCAGTTGCTAAACCACTATAACAACATGAGAAGGTCACCTGATGAAATAGTACAAGAGTTTTCAGCTAGATTTATTAAAGTTTACAACTCAATTCCTACTGAAGTAAAAACTCCTCCTAGAGTTGCTCAACATAGATATGTTGATTCCTTTGAACGTGATTTTTATTTTTTGTTGAGGGAAATAATATCCACTTCACTAGATGATATTATGAGTGATGAAATAGAATTTGAAGTAAATATAATGGCTTCAGGAAAGATCAAATACAATTCTGACAGGGACATGAACAAGGTTCAAGATAAGGCACAACCTTCAACCTCACTATCATCAGAAGAGAGGTTTGAGTTGATGATGAATACCATGGAGAAACTCATGGAAAGGATGTCATTAGATAATAATCCTAACACTAGAGGGCAGGCTGGTTCCACCCAAAAATCAAAGGAGACCATCAGTTCCAAAAATCAGACAAATGGATCAGAGGAACCAAGGTGATCAACAAATAAGACCTCCTTTTCAAAATAATTATGTAAATGAAAATTTTGATGAAACGTTTGAAGACAACATGCATTGTTGTGATGGTGATGAACAGGGGTGATTTTAAGGATGGAAATTTATTTTAAAATCTAGAAACATTGGCAAATCTTAGTAATCCTTCATATGCCAACTATAGATGTTTGGCGATATTTTTGTAAAAATATTCAAATTTCTAAGGATTCTTTATAATTTGTATAAAATTTTGGCGATTTTTAGGGTAGAATAATTTTATCCTATATAATTTGGGCAAATCATCTTTTGGGAAAAACCATGTAAAATTAGCCCATGAGTGAAATTTAGCCCCTAAAATCATCCATGGTGATGAAACAAAGGTGTTTTTAACTAAATAAGAACATGATCAGTTCATGCATGCAAATGAAATATTCATGCAGGAGAATGATGAAAGGTTGTCAGTGGAAAAGGAAGATTATGAGACAGGGTTGCAGAATGCCATCATGCAATTCCAGAAATAATATAATATTTGAAACAAAAAGGTACTTGCAAATCGTCCAAAGGGAAACCATACTAAACAATCTCAGAACAATACACCTTCTTCAAGTCAGCCTAAAAAAAATTTGTTGCAAAGGATGTTGTGGAAAAAGGAAAGCAAAAGGAAGAACCTCCAAAGAAAGTGCCTGAACCAAGAAATGAGATAGTCATCAAAGGGGTAGAAAAAACTTCATCTTCCTTTAACTTTGAAAGTGATATGGCCAAAATTAAAATATATGTTCCATTCAATGAGCTGATAAAGAATAGTGAATATAGAAATAAGATCATTAAGATGCTCAAGATGGAATAAAATTCTGATACTTTAAATATACAAGATTATCATCATGCTATCTTGTTTGGCCCATGTGTAGAGGAGAGAAGTGATGTTGATGAGGTCCCTCCTTTCTATGTTAGTTTGAAGATTCATGATATGACTCTGGACAATGCTATGTTAGATTCAAGAGCATCCCATAATTTAATGCCCAAGGTGTTCATGGACCAATTGGGCCTGGACATTACAATGCCTCACAAAGATCTTTTCTCCTTTGATTTAATGAAGGTGAAGTTCTTGGGCCTAATCAAAGATATGGTGGTATCTTTGTCTCAAATTCCAGCAAAAAATATGGTCATGGATGTGATGGTTGTTGATATCCATCCTAAATTTGGTATGTTGTTATCTGGGTCTTGGGCTGCAAAGTTGAAAGGGAATTTGCAAATGGATATGTCATATGCCACTATCCTTGTTTTTGGTCAAGATAGGAGGTTGTACAAAGAAGTATTTCTCAAATACATGGTCATTAACAAATCCCAACCAAACAACCATCCCATGTACTCTATGAATATTGAGATTGGTTCTTCCATTTTCTTTAATGATTCAAGTTTTGAAGAGAAGGTGTCAAAGACTGATATGGCTATCAAAGACAAATCTGATCAGTAAACTGAGGAAATTTCAGAACAACAAGACAGTGTAGAGAATGAGATGTGGAACATGAGCTTTGATGGAGGTGTCATCAGAGAAGGAGCAGGAGATGGTGTGTGGATTAACTCCCCATATTAGCCACAAAAATTTGTTCTTACAAGATCACTTTTGAGTGCACAAATAATATGGCTGAATATGACACATTAGTATTGGGATTGAAGACTTTGAAAGAGATGGACACTGGGAGGATAAATGTACATGGAGATTCTGAGTTGATCATAAATCAGGTGAAGGGAATATATCAAGCAAAGAATCCTAGATTAAGAGCATATAGGAATATAGTGCTTGACCTTCTTGAAGAATTTTCAGAATATAGTCTCTCAGTGATTCCAAGGGGTTAGAATCAGATTGTTGATGCTCTAGCTACTTCAACCTCACTTTGCAAAATTCCAATTTTTCCTAACAGGGGATATGATATTGAGGTCAAACACAAACCAACAATACCTGATAATATTAAGTACTGGAAGGTTTTTGAATATGATAAACAAATAGAAAGTTTCCTTAAGATGGATGGTGAATTTGCAAATTTGAATATTGACGAGGAATATTATTGTGAAGAAGAAGATGCAACTGTGTTCGCAAACGATGGTTATTACAAGAATCAAATTTCTAGTAAGGATATAATGTAGCTAAAAAATAACATCATTCCAAAAAGCCTGGTCCCATCAATGATGTGGCCAGGGGTCCTAAAATTACTACAAATGATGGATATGTTTAAGATTGCAACATTGGGACTCAGGAATATCCCAATATAATCAAGCTATCCAATACACTTATCCCAAAGGTCAAGCAAAGGTATATCAATTTGATGAAATAATTTTCTAATGTTTTTTCCTGGAGTTATGAAGATCTAAAAGTTTATGATACCAAGGTGATTCAACATTTGATTCCAATCAAATAAGATCATAAACCTTTCAAGCATAAATTAAGAAGAATCGATCGTTTACTATAGCCCTTGATTGAAAAAGAGATAAAAAAGTTGTTTGAAGCCAAGATCATAGTATCTATGAGATTTTCTAAGTGGGTGGAAAATTTGGTACCTGTCAGAAAGAAAAGTGGAGAGATCAGATTATGTGTAGACTTTAGAAATCTGAACAAGGTATCTCTCAAGGACAATTAGCCACTACCTAAGATGGATCACAGTCTACAAAAAGTGGTTGGTTCTCAAAAACTACCGATGTTGGATGGTTTCTCTGGGTACAATCAAATCATGGTACACCCTGATGATCAGGAAAAGACAACCTTTACAACACCATGGGACACCTTCATGTATGCCAAAATGCCTTTTGGGATCATGAATGCATGAAAAACTTTCCAAAGAGCTATGGATATAGCCTTTGCTGATGAGAAAGATAAATTTATTTTTATTTACTTAGATGATATCACTGTATATTCAATTTCTGATGAAGAACATCTTAAACATCTAAGGGCTTTTCAAAAATGTAGGCAATTTGGCATTTCATTGAACCTCAAGAAGTCTAATTTTGGCATGGAAGAGGGGAAGTTGCTTGGGAACATTATTTCAAAGGAGGGAATAAAGATAGGTCCTAGCAGAGTTGAGGGAATCCTTAAAATTGGCATGCCTAGAAGCAATAAATAAGTGCAATCTTTCCTAGGGAAAGTAAATTTTCTGAGAAGATTCATCCCTGACCTAGCTGAAATCATAAATCATATCACTAACATGCTCAGAAAAGGAAGTGAGAAAAAGTGGACCCCTGAAGATAGAAAATCCTTTGAAGATATTAAAGTGGCATTGACCAAGGCCCCGGTGTTGGCCAGTCCCAATTTTGCAAAAGACTTTATATTGTTTTCTTTTTCCTCAGAGCACACCATTGCTGGTGTTTTATTACAAAAAGATGAACACAATTTTGAGATGCCTATAGCATACTATAGTAGGACATTGACAGATTCCCCATTAAAGTATGATATCATGGAAAAGCAGGCATATGCACTGGTCAAGGCCCTGAAGGAGTTTAGAGTTTATATATTGCATTATCATACCATTTCTTATGTGCCCAACAGTTCTATGAAGGACATTTTAACTCAGTTTTCTCCTGAGGGAAAAAGAGGCAAGAGGATAGCTCTGTTATTGGAGTATGACCTTGAGATCAAACATACAAAATTGAACAAGGGACAGGGACTTGCAAAGCTTATGGCACAAACAAATTGTGAGCTCTTGGGAATTAATTTCATTGTTGATTTGTCAATAGATTCAGAAGAAGAAAAGGTCCTTAGGGTATCCAAAAAATTCCTTGACTCCCCATGGTATGTTGACATTATTTATGTGTTGAGAAATTTGCAGGCTTCTCATGAACTGAGAAAAACTAAGGCTAGGTTTTTGAAGCTAAAATAAGAATTTTTTTGTATTTTACATCAATCTCTGTACTGGAAGGATCCATGAGGAATCTTGTTGAGTTGTTTGTTGGAGGAAGAAGTGGAAAAAACCATCAGAGAGTTTCATAAAGGTGATTGTTAAGGGCACCATTATTGGAAAACCACTGTGCACCAAATATTGAGGGTAGGATTCTATTGGCCTAGCAATTTTTATGATGTTTAAAAATAAGTCTCAAGCTATCATGAATGCCAAAAAATTTATGGAAAGAGAAAACTGCAGCCTTTTCCCTTGAAGCCTATCTCTATTGAAGCACCTTTCAGACAATGGGGCCTTGATTTCATAGGAGAAATTCATCCACAGTCTTCATCTCAAAACAAGTGGATACTGATAGCCATAGATTACTTCACCAAGTGCATTGAAGCATTTCCCACAAGGCAAGCCACATATACTGTTATCATTCATTTTTTGGAGAACAATATTTTGTCTAGGTTTGGTTGTCCAATCAAAATCATTACAAACAATGCAACAACATTTAAGTCCAAAAATATGGAAAATTTTTGTAGTTCTTATAATATAACTCTTGGCCATTCCAAAACTTATTACCCTCAAGGTAATGGGTTGTTCAAGACATCCAATAAGAGTTTGACCACAATTATCAAAAAACTATTGCAGGATAACAAAAAGTGTTGGCACAAGAAGCTTATCCATGCATTATGGGCTGACATGATCACTACTAAAAGGTATATTGCCACTTCACATTTCTAGATTGTGTATGGCACAAAGGTAGTTTTTCCTACTTCATTAGGATTACCAGTGATGAGATTGCTACAAGAGCAAGATGATGAACCAGATGCCACACAAAGGAGGAAATATGAACTAATCAATGTTCAAGAAACAAGAGAGAAAGCCTTCAACAACTCTCAACTACACCAAGACAGGATTAAATAGGATTTTGACAGACATACTAAGGAAGATGATTTCAAACTGGGGGATTTGGTGTTGAAATGGGATGCCAGGAATGAAGACAGAGGAAAGCATGGGAAATTTGACCATCTGTGGTTGGGACCTTTCAAAATTGTGGCATACCATGGAAATAATTCCTATCTTCTACAGGAACATAATGGAGATCTCGTTGGTGGGGGACCTGTGAATGGTAGGTTTCTCAAGCATTATCTCATTTAAATACAATTTTCACCCTTTCCGTTTTATTGTATATAACCATTTTTGTTTTCAGTTGAAGCAATTGAGATTAAATCAATAGAAATCGAAGCCTGAAGCGAAGGCCCTAAGTTATGTTGAGTATAATTTGAGTTATGTGAATAAGATGTTGATCGATTTAGTTGCATTAGTGAAATAAAGCCCAGTGGAAGGGCACTCAGTTTTTCATTCTTTTCTAGCTCATTGGGAGGATAGAATACATAGTTGGAGCCCATGTTAGTTACCCTTAATTTTTTTATGTGAAATAAAGTTTTCAGAATCTAGCGGGACGCTAAACCGGTTAGGAAGCCCGACAAACTAGACAAGGGGCTAAATCTGGAAAGGAAAGGAAAAAAATGGTAGGAGCACTAAGCTGATGGGGCCTGATATGTCACAGATCGCAAAATCTCCAGATCGACAATCAAGGATGATTTCGGGGGGAGAAACTGCGCGAGGTTAATTTTAGAAAGCGAGTCGAAATTTAATCAATGGTTTTCATTCGGGGATATGTGGCACCACTAGGTGCATTTTGGGGTGAAAAGTGGGTTTCCCCAAACCACTTCATCATGCCCCCGAAATTTGGAAAAGTATAAAATGGCATTTTGTTATGTATTTTATTATTATTTCGAACAACTAGACCATTTGAAACTTGGCACGACCACCCTCGTTCAAGTGCAGCTCAATAGTATGCCAATTACATGCCATTTCCACACATTTCCAGGTATTTTTCATCACAACCATGGATCCTATCATAACCTAAGTAACAGAGCAAGACCCTGTGGAGAATGAAGAATCTCTAATTGAATGAGATTCATACGTTTTTGATACTGAAATCACAATTTCTCCCATCCCTATGTCCAAAAGAAACATGTTCGATAATGTAGGAAGGTGTATATCATTCCTTGAAGCAGTCCATACCACCATAGTCCCTTATGTTGTCGAAATCGATTTCCCTTTTCCCAAATATATAGGTTGGTGTGCAGAACAATATTCACATGAATAAAGAGTCGTTGTGAATAAATGAGGGTCTGAGGTCATGTGTAGGGTAGAGAGTCCGTCAATTTGAGATTCCCTCGGTATACCAGACTCTTTTTCCACAAATTTTGAACCTTTCAATGAAGGAAAGCTAATTAGGGCATACATAGAATGTCCATGAGAGGTCTGAGATCTGTTTTTACAGAAAATTGTCAAACCAAAACATTTTTCAGAGGGTCTGTATTTTCCAATGAATGTGATTATAATGGTTATTGAATTCCAATGGGTGTGTTCCCTTTTAAGTCAAGTTTTAGGTCTAGATAATGACAAACATGTAGTCGAAGTCATCCTCGATTTCCTGTTAACCTTTTTTAAGTCAGAGTTTGGTTTGTCAGTCCACATCAGTTTTGATCAATTCATAGCTGACAATATCCATAAACAACTAGTGAATTTTTTCTCTCTAAGGCATTTCAGATATTACACCTATTTGCTGAAGATTTTCCTGGAAACCAATAAGAGAGAATTTCCTGAAGATTTTCCTGGAAACCAATAAGAGAGAATTTCCTGAAGCAATATTTATATCAACTGAATGTAAAAGGATTATATTTCTTATCTTCATAAACAAGTCATGTCCAGAGTTTACAGTTTGATTTTCAACACCAACCTACCTAGAGTTTTGGATGACATGAGGAGATATCTACAGCCAAATCCAGAAAACAGAGTGGGGGATTGGATACTTTTCATGCACTCAACAATAATCGGGGCTTATGGTTGTCATGAATCCCCCTATCTATTGCATATTTTTCTTACCCCCAGAGTCTTTTCCCTTGAATTCATCAGGAAAAGAATTATATCCGAGACAAAGCATTTCTTGAAGTTGTGCAAAGCCTCCAACCTCAAGTTCCCTTTCATCATTGTCTCTTTCATTGTCAAAGATAGATCATGCTTATCTCATATTGAAGAAAATATCAAAGAGTTTGGTTTTTCATAGATACAGGGAAGAAGATATGATCCACATCAAATCATATCCAAGAGAAGATTTATGAAAAAATAGGCCTCTTATGAGAATGAATGGGTTGAGGGTTTTGATAAGATGGAAAACCTAAAAGTCTGTGCTGATATGGAAGCAATATTGCAACCAACTCAAACACAGGAAGTGGAGGCAACCCTGCTACAAAGTCAAACACAACAAGATTCTCAGAAACTGATAGTCAAAGTGCCTAAGATGAGTGTTTACAACAAGAGAAGCAGTTCATAGGCCATGGACACCAATGATCAACAAACTTCTCCTAAGAAGATGAATATTACACAGTCCCACCAAATAGTGGACTTATAAGAGGAAGAGCCTAAAGAACAAGTAAAAATGGATATGGTGGAAAGTGGCACTAGTAGTGTAGAGGTTGAAAAGGAAAGAAAACTCCAAAGTGAAGTCATCTCAAGAACCTTTAGCAGCAAGAAAAAAATCTTTGATAAAACATTCAGGGCAACTTACCAATCTAAAGAAGATTTGGAAAAACAATACGCTGAAAAGGGAAACATAGCTCTGGGTGAGATGAGGGATTTAGTCCCTGAAATGGAAAAGACTTCTTAGCACAAATATTCTCTGTTCACAGTAAGGGATGTTGAGAAGAGGACCTTTAATATTGCAGTTGTAGATGAAGACAAAGTCTCTAAGATAAAGATAAGGTATGACAACATTAGTGCTCCAGACAAGGTAAAATTCCATAAGAATACCAATGATATGTTGTATTTTGATTACCTGAGTTTAATCTTGAAGAATTCAAAGATGTCATCTTATGCATTTAAATTGGAAGGGAAGTTGAGGCAAGAAAAATCATCTAGCAGAGCTTGGAAGACTCAGGTCAAGAGACTAGAATCGGAAGGCCCCCAAGGGGTGAAATTCTCATTGGATGAAAAATAAAAATTGATTCAAAGCTTGAAGAAGAAATTGAAAATGTCTGCTACAAAGAATCCACAAACAACAGAATTTGTTTCTCTAGAAAAGGAAAATGAAACACTTTGTCAAGAGGCATTGGAATACAAAGCCAGGGCGTTGCATCTAGAACGAGAAAAGGTGAAGTGGTCACAAGAGAAGACATAATTACTAAACAGGGTTGTAGTTGTAGCTCCTGCTGTAGAAGCTGGACCAACCTTTGAAGTACTTTTCCAGGATATGTCACAATTTATCCTTAAAGAAGGATAAATGAAAGGGATAAATGGAAGCATAGAGAAATTGAAGAAGGAGATGCAGACAAAGGATGAAAGAATGGCTCAATTTAAAAAGGAGAATGGAGTCCTACAAGAAAAGATAGATAAGTTGAAGATGATATTAAGAGGCAAAGGCATGTTGCAGGGGGCTAAGCATATCATCTGGGACTCTATAGTTGTTGAAGCTACCAAGTTCAGATTGTATTTGAATTTCATCAATGATAAATACGACATAGCCATCACAGCCAGAAGCAGTTGCACTGTTGTGAATGATATTTTAGCAAAGAAACCATCAGAATGGGCCCAAAATGCCATAAATATACTCAACTCCATTCCTACTGCAAACCTTCATACTATTGGAGTTAAATACATAACTACATTGATCATCTGGGCCAGGAGGGTTATTGCTAAACATAACTTTTTGAAATCAGTCCAAACCAAGGGAACATAGATGGATTAGAGTGTCCAGCAGTTCAAGGATTTGTTTGAAGAATTGTTTATCAAAGGCCTCCCACCATTTTTGGATGGCAAGGGAAAATTGTATGATCAGGAAGAATACAATGATTGCCTCACTCAGTGTAGAATGGATCACTCCAAGTTCAAAACCCTAGAGGAAAATCTGAAAGGAGATACATTAGTTGAGCATTTGATTACAAACTTTGAGATTCTGAATTAGTTTAAAGAAGTCAAACTTGGACTACTAGTCATGTCATATGCTTCTTGCATTGACCTGGAAATACTGATCAAAGAAATGATAGATTATGACATCCCTTCTAACTTGCAATGGAAGGAGATAGTACGCCTGGGTAAGACAAAGTGCAGTTTTCCAGGGTCTAGTAGATAATGTCCAGATGTCACTGAAGATGGCAGATCATGTGGAAGACTAGAGCAGAGCAAGTGGTGAGTAAAGAAACTGAAACGCCAAAAGAGCCAGAATCCAGATAGTGAAACATTTTCTTGCTAATCATTATAATCGGTTTCAAAACTGAAACTGTCCCTTGTAATTATTGTAATCGGTTTCAGAAACTGAAACGTTTCATTTAAATCATTGTAATTGGTTTCAAACCGAAGGAGCTCAAATTGTATAAATATTAGGAGTTCCAAATGTATTATAGGTTGGAAGAAGTGCAAGGGCACGATTTTAGTTGTTCGAAACTTGAATGTAATTTTCTGAAGCTGAATAGAATACACATGTAGAAGTCTTGAAGTTTCCATGAAAAGATTCTAATGGTGGTGATCTGAGTTTTGTCTCCTCTCTTTGTATGTATTTCCTGTATTTCTAATTTCCTTTTCACTGTCTTCTATTTAAATTGGATAGTCAAAGGCCCATAATTCATCTTGTGATTCTCTTGGCTGAAGAAATTTAAACTTTTTTAGGATGTTCCTAACTAATTCAGAATTCATTTATTCAATGCTTTGATGCAGTTGTATATTTTATTTTCCTCTTACACTCTACAAATTTACAAATTATAACTCATATTTATCACCTCATTTAGCCTTTATCTTCTGGTGAGTTCTACCGATCAGTTAGTGCTTCCATTTGTTTCAAAAGTTTGACTCCATATCCCTAAGTGTCCCTCCTCTTCCTTGCCAGCAAAATTATAGAAACCCTTCAAAACAACAAAAACCTAGCCATTGATTTATTAAAGAAAACTCATCAGTCGAAGACCAAGTGACAAGAGAGATCCCTCTCTAAGCTGAGAAGGATAGTACCCATCTCTAAAGTTGGTTTGTAGGTTACCTTTTTCATTTTTTTGATTAGCCAAGCAAATATACAGAGTGCTAACAACACCCACCACCATTAATGTTTCCACGGAAAGTGGGTTTTAAACTATAAGAGGGAGGAGAGGGTCATGAGTTCGACCCCCTCCCCTTCTTCTTTTTGTTTTTGAAAGATTACAAGGATTTTCCAGAGGGATGGAAAGAGGGGATGAGGGCAGGGTTCAAACACCCTAGCCTTCGTTTTTTGCAGTAACAGGTCTACAATAACATCTATCTCAGATTTTTTTATAGATTTTAAGGGTGCCTTGGAGGCTTGGGCTTGGTGCCCAAGAGGGGTTTGAATCCCCTATCCCTTGCTAATTTTCTCAGTAAAATCTTAGAAAACAAGAGCCATCACTCATAAATATTTGAAAATAAATAAATTAAATATGAACCAACACACTGAACCTCACACCCACTTCAACTAATATTTAGATATAAAAAACTCAACCTTGCAATTAAAATAACGCACAGGGTCATTTCCAGGCTGTAAATCCATGTAATCAACAGTGTAAAAAATTGAAACAACAAACAAAAAAATAATGAGTGCTTGAACTCTGAACCACTGAAATTAAGATATGAACCAACAACCAAACCATAAACAACAAATTTTGAACCAATAACCATGGAGGAAAGGACAATCATCACTCACAAACAAAGAAAACAATGCATCCATCCATGAATTTAATAACGAGTGTTTCTAGCCATAGAAATGGAACTGATGGGAGGTACCTATGCTTGAGATGGAAATTACATGGCTTGCTCTTGCTTCCATGGAAACCCTGCAACTGCTTCCTAGGACCCCCTTCTGCCATGAAAAATTTAGATGCATAACTCGAGCCTTCTCCCCCTCCAACAAACATGTAAAATGAACCATAGAGAGATGGCACATGAGTTTTGTGTTTTCCCAATTTTCCCAATTTTCTAATTTCCCAATTTGCATGGGAGAGGTTGCGTGGCATGACCAACAATTTTTTTCTAATTTTCTAATTTTTTATTTATTTTTTAATATTTTCCTCAAAACGATGTGTCAAGTCAAACTTTGACTTGGACTTTGACTTTTACCTTTGACTACCTTGACTGAGGCTAAAACTGCGGACATATGAGACATAGTCAGAATTGGAAGCAGGGCATGTCGTTGGAATTGGACGCAGGGAATGTCGAGAATGTTCCATCACTAAATCAATCTCATACCACCTAGGTCGTGAATTTTGGCCTGAAACATCTGCAGTCTAAAACCCTGATTTGTCTATAGGGCCCACAAGAATACCCAATCTTGCGAAAGGTGCTAAATCACCATACGATATTGGATTGGAGCAAACAAAGTTCCATCGAAAAGGTGTTGACAAATACTTTGATGAGGTATCCATGGATTTCTAAGATGAGATATTTAACCATTGTTTTAACTACCCTGAAACTCTGTTATGCTATTTGATCAGACTGTCTCATCTAAACCAGATCAGAGACTTGTGACAACTCTAACTGGGCCATCCAATGTCAGATTGAGGAGAATGAGGCATTTTTGGAAAGCTATATGAGTCTAATACAATATGGGATCATTGAGTTTATGAATTGGAGGTTGTCAAAAATAATTTTTTAACACTGAACTGCACCTACTATTCTGGCCCGTGAAACTAGTCACGAATTTGTGAATGTTCGTTCTCCTCAACCGAGGGTTGAAACTAGGCACATGATATACCTTTAGAAAGGTCTCGCACTACTCTACATAATATTTGTGCATGATTTCCCTTTTAGGTCATATATATAAATAGAAAATGACTAAGAAGTAATAGGTATGGAGTATGGACCTTTAGGCGATGTGAAAGTTTGGCCCTTCATACACCAATCATACGGACTCAGAAACATGATCATGATAGCCCCTTGGAAATATTATCTTGATCCATACAGGATGAAAGCATTGTATATTCCACAAAATGAACATATTTCATTTATCTCTTGTGTAAATCCATGTCCTCATGGGACTCGCATAATGACAAGCGAATGGGGACAACGTTGATTTTTTTGCAAAATCTAAGAGAATTTTAAAGATGATATATTTGATATATAAGCCTACAATATATAATTATAATTAGCTCGCAACTAGGACATCATCTTGATAGCTAATTTGGTGTCAATTTCTAAGATGTGACACATGAGAGGGTCTATAATTTACTAAATTCTAACACAACAGATGGATTCAGGGACCCCCCAGTCCGAATCCATCTACAGTGTTAGAATTTAGTAAATTATACAAATTCATTATCAAAATTGTAATTTCCATTGTTAGAATGACACAACTAAAAATGACCAAATAAATGACCAATTGTTATGTGGTCATTTTTAGTCTAGTTATATCATGTGACCAAATTTGGTCATTTATCTTGGTGTTTTTTATTTTAGTTCTTATCCTGTGACCAAAGTGGTCATTTATCTTGGTCTTTTTTAGTTAGCTCACTTGAAATTTATCAATTTTGGTCATTTATCCCTTGAAAAATCCGTGGTGACCAAATGTTTTGGTTGCCTGGTCACTTATCTCTCATTTTGTACTAGTTTCGTTTCTCTGACATCAACAATCCTCTCTGGATTAAAAAAAAATTGTCCTTCCTCATCCATTAGAGGAATATCTGTCGAAGTGTTGAGCTAGTGTCCCGATGCCTTCTTAAGGCAAGATACATGAAAGATGTTGTGGATCCTGCTACCCTCTAGAAACTCCAACTCATAAGCTACCTCTTTGACTCTCTTGGTCAGCCTGTAGGGTCCATAAAATTGAGTCTTAAGCTTCTCTACATCACTCTTCTTCAACGAAGAGTGTCTGTAAGGTTGCAACCTGAGAAATACCAAGTCCCCAACCTCAAATTTGTGCTCCACTCTGTGCCTGTCTGCATACATCCTCTACTAATTCTGGGCAACCTATAAGTTATCCTTCAAGAATCTCAATATTTCTTGGCTCTCCTACAACCAATATTTGGCTTTGGGGGTTATTCTCTCCCAAAATTCCAATTCCACAAATGATGTGGCATCATAGCCATATAATGCCTTGAATAGAACCATCCCTATGGATATGTGATAATTGGTTATATAATCGTGTTCCCCAAGATGCAAACACTTTATCAACTCACTCTACTGTCTTGACACATAGCTCCATATATATCCTTCGATCTACTTGTTCATGATATCCACATGATCATCTCTCTATGGATGATAGTAGGTGCTAGGTTTCAAATTTGTCCCTAATAACTTGAACAAATCTTGCCAATGTACACTGAGAAACATGTTGTCTCGGTCACTTACTATGTGACTTGGAATACCATGTAGTGTGAAGACCTTCCTAAAGAATATGTCTACCACCTGAGATGCACTATACTATGAAGGAATGGAAAAGAAGTGTGTATACTTGGTAAAATTGTCCACCACCACATATATACAGTCCCTTCCATGTGCCTTTAACAACCCTATAATGAAGTCCATGGATATGATTTCCCATTTCCGCTTGAGAATAGGTAATGGTTGGAGTAAGCCTGTAGGAAACATGATCTTTGACTTGTTACACTGACAAGTCATGCACTCCCTCACATACCATAATAAATCATCCTTGAGACCATTCAAATAGAATCTCTCCCTCACCTTCCTGTATGTCTTCAGATATCTCGAATTCCTTGTTAGTGGTGTGTCATGTACTACTCTCAGGATCTTATCCTTGAGTGTGCACTCAGGAACAAGATAGATCCTATCTTTATAGATCTAGGAATGATGTGCCCCATCTATAAAAAATCATGTATGAAATTTTCTATCTCATCCTTAAACTTCTTCGGATTCCTGTAAGGTGTGGTGATCACTAGCTTTTCCCCCTCCTCTAGCTCAATAACATGCTCAAATCCCCTATCAAGTGGCCTTCCTACAGGTATTTTCCGAAACACCTTATTGTTTTTCTTGAGTATCTTCTAGATGTTTACATGATAATGTTGGTGGCTATGTGATGGATTTTGAATGGTGATCAAGCACTCTACTATGCAAGCCATGTCCCTGTGTCTAAAAATAGCCTCCATGTGTTTGTTTGACATGATTTTGGGAACTCCTATCAACATAACTCTTAGAATGACTTTGTACTCTTCATTTTCCTTGAACTTCATCCTCATGCCCTGATAGTTCATGTGGATATATCCCAGTAAATATAGCCACTAGACACCTAGTACCACATGGGCGTCTTCCAGATCTACCACATAAAAGTCATTAGTCAATGTATAGTTTCCCAAGGTCACATCCAATCCCCTGATCCTCTGAGTACATGTCATGTTCTACCCATATGATACCACCACATTAAATCCCTCAAAGTCCTCTACCAAAATTTGTCTTTTAGTGACAAGTGTTGCATCAATGAAATTATGAGTGGCCCCACCATCAATCATTTTCGTAACTCTCTACCCATGTAAAATTCCTCTGACGATGAAGGTGTAGTATTTGGGAACCCCAGAAAGTGTGTCAATGGTAACTTTCTTGACTATGTCTTGTAGCTTCTTATCCTCCACCATTTCAATATGTGGTGGCTACACCTGGCCACTACTCTTTCCACTATCCTAAATTTGAGCTCACTCATCCTCATCATCATCCTCCTCATCGAAAAGTACCATTATGTAATTTACTTTCCCTTTTCCCATAAATTTTTTACCCAACTCCAAAGGTTATTTGTAGCTAAATAAAAAATTCTTCTTCCTCAAATATCTCTCAATCTTCTCATCCATCCTATCCTTCACTATCCATGGATTCTAGTGAGGATTTGTCACTTGACCCTTCTATAGAATAAATGGATTTGTGTATGCCTTCTTGGGATATGTGTCTTCCATGTCTTGGGTATTTAGGATGGAAATATGTAATGTGGTTGGCCTAAAATCCTTCACCCACCCTCTCTATGGTTTGGCTAACCCTTCAGTGAATAACATTTCCAACCTCTTCTCCCAGAGGTTTGTCACCATGACTACCATCTTCTGAAACTCCGTGATATATGCCTCTAGTGTACCTGTCTGTCTCAATTGTTCCAACTCCCTAAAGTGGATCTCAGGGTCCTTTTAATCAAATATGTCCATCAATCTGTGGGTGAAATCTACATAAGAGGTGATATTGGCATGCCCTAATGTCACTAGTCCATGGTACCACCACTCATGATATTCTCCATCCAAGTGTAGGGTGGAAAATTTAATTGCATATTCCTATGTCATCAGGTTAATATGGAAGTAATAGTCCAACTTATGTACCCATGCTTAGACTATGCACCAGACAGATCTATCAAAAGGTGGGATATTCATCTTCCCCAACTTGTGGAGAAGGTCAAAGTTTTGGTGGCTCTATGTTGTGGTCGGGTTGTTCTTGATCCTGGTGTTGTGGAAGTTGGTGTAAGACATGGTTGACTAGATCTCATCCCCTAAGGATTGATACTCTATGAATTAGGTGGTGTACTCATTGTTGTCTTATAGGTTTCTCCTCAAGGAATGGTAGCAATAATGGCCTAGGCATCCTTCATCTCCCTATCTGTCGGGAACTCTACGATGGAATATGGGTAATGCTACCCTCTTCCTAAGTCCTACCTCCTCTTCGGTTTCCTTTTGCATTCAATCCAATCTGTCCTCTTTGTCCCACCAACTGCATGATTACCTCAAGGGTTTTTTGTTGGTTCTTCATCATATTTTCATGTCCCTGAGATGATTTTACTTGTCTCTAGTTTACCTCATCTTGGATTCTATTCATATGGCTCATTATCCTGATCACATGATATTCTATATGATCTTGGTGTCTCCCATGTTTCCTTCTTGTTCTGACTCTAGTTGGTTCAATTATAATTCTTCTTCCTCTGGTGATCCTTGTCAAAGATGTCCTCCACACCCCCATATTCTAAGAATAAATTCTTTCATAGGCTGGCAAGATCACCAGCTTTAATAGCACTATAATATCCTCGATAAAACTATGTTGGAATATTAGTGCTTGTTGAGTATTTTTAGTTGTTTGATTTCATCAAACAATTTGCATCCATGGATTCTTAGTGTTGTAAAGTGTATTGTAAATTTTTACAAGTAGTTGGTGTTATCACATGAAGTTGTCAAGGGTCGCAGCAGTTGTCCAAATATTTTTCTTGCACAAGAAACAATCATAAGCACAAGAGAAACATTTAGAGCAGTCTAGTTTGGGGATGAAATACAAGTAGTGGTCGGGTTCAATTTTAAATGGCAGATATACTGTATACAGTTCAGAGCAACGACTATCGGGTGATTGGGATTTCAAATTAGCACAAGGATTAACGAATAGATAGAGGAGCCGAAGTCCCGAAGTAAATTTGAGCCATTGAAGGCTAAGGACACGCGTCGGTAGATCTCACACTTCAATATATTTACTTCGGAAGATTGTGCAAGCAAGCAGAAGAAAACACCCGAAGCCCGAACTCCCGAGGTAAATCTCAACCATCCAAATATAGAGGACACGTGGATGCAGATCCCTCACTTCAGAGATTCAACACTCTGGAGGATTGTGGGAGTTATGCATTGAAAAGTCCAGAAGAGTTGAAGCCCAAACTCCCAAAATAATTGTGGACTGTTGATCTCAAACCAAAAAGGACCATTGATCATGGTAGCAATATCACCAAAAGCCTTGAAGTCCTAAAGGTCCCAAAGTAAATATTGGTTGTGTAAATAAAGAGGTCACGCATCACCATATCTCTCACTTCGGGGATTCAACACTTCGAAGAATTGCATGAGAAAGTAGGATAAAAAGGCCCAAAGCATGAACTCCCGAAGTAAATATTGGTCATCCAAATCAAAAGGCCTCGCGTCACCAGATCTCTCACTTCAAGGATTCGACACTTTAGAGAATTGTAAGAGCTATGCATTGAAAAGACCTAAAGCCTAAACTCTTGAAGTAATTATGAGTCGTTGATCTTCGCAGCAAGAGCCATGGTCCATCCAAGATCCACATGGAAACAAAATTGAGGCTTTCCAAGATCATAGATCGTGATCAGATCAACGACTTGCGTGTGTTCGGCATGTCAAAGTTGTGTGAGGATTAGTGTTTAGGCAGAAAAACCAAAGTTGCAGATCAAGTGCCACACATCCTTATCCATTGGATGATCATAATTTACTTCAGGACTTTAGGATTTTTTCCTTCAGGAGTTTCTGTTTCCCCATTTTCGTTTTCCTCCGAAGTAGTTTCTCCTAAAGTCCACATATTTATGTCGTGTGTCCTCCTTAGATCAATGGTTGTGGTTTGTTTCCAAGATTAAACATTCATTTCATGCCACCATGTCACTCTGGTCCTGTTTTACTTCGGGAGTTATACTATATCTACATGCTTCCCCTCCCTCAAGCTCCAAGTGTCGAAGACACTTGGCACCCCTCTATTAGAGACACATGGCATCCATCTAGCGCTGACAAATGACACTCATTTCAAGAATTTTTGGACATGTCTTCAGCCTATTTTTGAGTGACACATGTCACCTTTCCATCCATGACATGTCAACATAGTGATGTCAGGTCGCCCCATCAACTATGGGAGATCATTCTCCGGAAGGTGTTCTTGTTCAAGCGCCAAGATTAGCGCCATCTCCATGCGCGGTTTTAATTGATCCTAGAATTGGTGTGTGAATAAACTTTAGTGGTGGTGCTAAATTTAGCAGAGCACTCATATCGTAGATCACAACTAGATCAACGACCACCTTTCATTATAGGGACGCAACATGCTCGAACGATACAATTCTTGAGCGGTCCCATAACTGAAACCATGGTATAGTAGAAGAGCTACATGGTAGAAGGTGGTGAATTGTGAGCTCAAAAGAGGTGTGAGTTCAAACATATTTTGGTGGCCCCACAATCATGTGCTTATAAGACGTCTGACCCAAGAGCAGCGCGTGGTCGTCCCCTAGGCATTAAGCCTCGTTGCGATCCCGAGAAAAAGGAGTGGTGGTTGAAACCTTGACTCACTCCATAAATAAAATGCATGGAAGATATAGGCGTGGAGACATAACTATCAGCCCGAGGTACCCTTATGGATAGTTTTCCCTGCAGGCCCATGCTGAGCTGAGTTTGCGTCTGACAGGAGGATACACGCACAGTATGACAGAAGAAGGTGCAGACGAAAGGCTTTGAATGGAGTGGCCATATCACACTCTTGGTAGTTGCAGACTGATATGAGTATAAATAGATCAGTTCAATATTTTGTTAAGGTCATCGACTGGTTGAGAAAAGCTCCCTATTTTGTAATATTTTGATAATAGAACTGTTCTTTAGTTATGTATTAAATTTGAGACTTTCGCATTAATAGAAGTCAACTTCTTTCATCTCTTTGTTTAAACTATGCTGAAACACTCGGGCATGGAGGATCCAGTCGAGGGTTGTGTTTCTATTGTAATGTAGGTTTGATTACAGTATTTTTGTGACCAGTTTTAGTTAGCTTCTTTGTGATATTATTTCCCCTTATGCTGAAAGGCTCGGGCATAGAGGATCCAATCAAGTTTTTGTATTTGCATGGTAATGTAGGTTTGATTATTACGCTGCTGTGACATTTTTCATTGTTTTAAACTTGAGCTCAAGAGTTCTCTTGAGCCTGAGTTTTTCTTGAGGAAGCTGCTTGAAGGCCAAATGCTCATAGCAGTCTTGTTCACCTCTCTCACTAACTATTCCTTCTACTCACACTTAAACTCAAATCTCAGATTGAAGTTAATGAGGACCTCACTTCCCTATGCATTGCTTGTCCAGTTTCTGTGATTGAAATCATTCTTGCAGTGAGTTTTGTCGATTTGACCTCCATTCATAAACCCAACATCCACCAAAAATTTTGATGGGTACTAGGCTTATCCTCTTGCAATTAGAGGGTGACTCTCAGTGTAACATCCCTCAACCCCACATGCACGCACTACCCACGCGGGACACGTGGTAACCTGCTCACTCGGGCCGAGAGACATCACATAAAATCACCAGGTAACACCCTCGTTACCTCACTGTGGAACTTTCAGTACATCCCCAACATTCTATTGAGTTATACTACATAATATTTACATATACTCATATGCATAAATTCAAATCGAAACTGTATGTAATTACTCATTCACACACAACCCTCTAGCGGAAGCTTTACATGTAACATGACAGATAATACATATGGTAACATAACATTTAATAATGAAATGATGAAAACCTCTATAAAGCATTAAATACAGAAATACCCATAAACACATAGACAATTATAAAGAATGAATTGTAGATAACCCATAATCAAACAAGGTAACATGTCATTTTAATACAGAGTTGGTACTTATCTTTGGTATGAATGTCACCGACTGCATGCAAACCTTCCACGAACCTCCCAGCGTTAGACTACACTGTTCATCACTCTCAACAGTGAGTCACCCCCGAGCTGGGATTGAACTCCACCCGATAAAGGGATTCCTAACCAGGCTATGACTCGTGGACAACAGGAAATATTTCATCATGATGCTCTCTCAACCAACAACTTACAGTCCCTCATTCCCCACGTACCTGTCCCACCCAAGGAATTATGCACCTTCTCTGCTCCACAGTCCCTCAGGTACACCACTTCCCTTCCAGGGCTTCAGTAACATGCCAGACCGGAAGTCTCTGGGCACTATAACTATAGTTTATCACCTTCAATAAATCGATCCACAACAATTATCCCACTTAGAGAATTACTCACGGGCCTGACAACCCACTTCTTCAATCCCTCTCCCACGCTAACCAGCTACATGGACAGGAAAAGTCATGGCTACTGGTTCTCATATAGTGAAATGGATGTTCGAACTACAGGACTTGGAAATTGGGGGAAAATGGTCATGGAATCATGGCTGAGTGATTTACAGAATGAAGGTAAGCAATTTCTTCTCAAAATGATGGTCTGCTCCCATGGAAAGGTCCCGTAACCAAATGATTTTTTTCCCTTCAACTAAGTTTAGTCTCGATAATAAGTATGCATGTCCCCAACTAGACATTTGTCATGCTGGAAGATATTTTTGGCCACTTGTCCCCGACTTCAGGACTTAGGATAAAATAATTATCCTTACTTTATGTCTTAAGGAAATATTAATATAATATTCCCTTTTTGGCTCTCCCTTTCCCTAACCGGTGGAATTCAGTCCCCCTTCTCTTTTATCGTGGTCGGTCTGTGCGCAGCGATATATTTTATATTAATCATGGGACATGTAAAAAATAGGCGCAATGGCCTTTCTCATCTAGGCGTTCTAGCCTAATTCCAAAACATAAGCATCCATCTTATAATATCGTCTCACCAGCCTATAAATGCATATTATATACATAAAGATTCATTGACCTGAATACTGCGTGCACTTTAGTTACTGCGCGCTATATTCACTGATCTCAAGGTTGCACACTCTTTAGTTACTGTGCGCGCACCCTGAAATGTGAGCATTACAACACTTTACTGCGCAGTACCTTCACGCACTATGCCCTGATAGATGCATTACCAAAATGATGCCAAAAACAACTCACCAGCTTAAGTATGCTTGTTTATATTTACAATTGGGTTCGGTCGAGGGATGTTATAATCCCCTCCCATTATTTATGCACTTCCCTCAGTGCATCATGTATACTTACACAACAAAATACTAAGAATTCTCAAACAGATGCGGATATTATGCACGCATCTCATCCTCATGTTCCCAAGTAGCATCTCCAGGACCATACCAGGTCCATTGGACCTTTACAAGCCCTATGGCTCGATTCTGGAGCTGTTTGGTTTTCCAATCCAGAATGTACACTGGCTTCACTTTGAAAGCGCTTTCTTTCTCCACCTGAATCATATTCCAATCAATAACATGATTAGCATCAAGTATATATTTCTTTAACAATGATACATGGAATACATTATGAACAGACATAGATGCAGGTAATGCAATCATATAAGCAATTGGACCAATCCTCTCTAGGATTTAAAATGGTACACAAAATCTAGCTGCCAACTTGGTGTAGCTTCCCAGTTTCAGGGAACTCTTGTTAGCTTTTAATTTTAGGAAAACATGATCACGCACTTTGAATTCTCTGTGGATTTTGTTTTTATCAGCATAACTTTTCTGCCTGTCTTGGGCATCTTTCAAATTCTGCTTAATTTTTATTATATGATTCTACATCTCCTTGAGAAACTCTGGCCCAACTATTGTTCTATCAGATGGATTATCCCAGCTTACTGGAGTATTGCACTTTCTTTTGTAAAGTGCTTCAAATGGGCTCATCTTCAATGATGCCTGATACCCATTGTTGTAAGAGAATTCTACCAAGTGTAGGTAGTCTTCCCATTTCGATGGTTTGTCCATCACATACATTCTCAGTATGTCCTCTATCACTCTGTTCACCCTCTTTGTCTGTTCGTCAGACTCAGGATGATAATTTGTACTAAATTTCAGATTTGTTCCAAAGCTTTTGAACAATCCCTTCCAGAAATTTGAGGTGAATTTCGGGTCTCTGTCAGACACAATTGTTTTAGGAATTTTGTGCAATCACGCCACTTCTTTTATGAAAATATCAGCAACATTGACTGCCTTATGAGTATTTTTTAGTGGAATGAAATGGGAAGCTTTTGTAAGCTTGTCCACCACTACCATGATTGAATCATGTAGTTTTCTTGTTCTGGGTAATCCCGTAATAAAATACATTGTTACTACTTCCCACTTCCATTCAAGAATGGTTAAGGGTTGCAGCAACCCTGCTGGGTGCATGTGCTCGTCTTTAAATTTCTGGCACTCCATACATCTAGCGATGTATTCAACAATCTCTTTCTTCATACCTGGACAAAAGTATTGGCTTTTGACTGCTGCTATGGTTTTTTGATATCCGGGGTGCCCTGCATAAGGGACGTTATGCATCTCATGCAAAATCAGTCGTTTCAAGTCCTGACCATTTGGTACAAAAATCCTATTCTTGTGCAACAGTATTCCATCTACTCCCAACTTGTAACTATCCAATTTATGTGGTATCTCACCTTGTTGTAGCTTTGCTACCAATTCTTTTTAATGCAAGTCTGCATTCATAACTTCCCAATTTTTTCTTTTAATATCAGTTTGATACATGTTGATGGCTGTAGCATGTATTTCATGCACCCTTCTGCTGAGTGCATTAGCCACTTTATTCTCTTTTCCTTTAATGTTTTTTATATCAATGTCTAACCATCTGTTTTGCCTAGAATTTAGATTTGGTTGATCAAATAAATATTTCAGACCATGATGGTTTGTTCTTAACATGAACTTTCATCCCATGAGGTAATGTCTCCATTTCCTCAAGGCATGCACTATGGCTGCCAATTCCAAATCATGCGTGGAATAGTTTCTTTCATGTTCTTTTAACTTCCTGGATTCATAACATATCACAAATCCATTTTGACTGAGGACTCCTCCAAGTCCTTCCTTACATGCATCTGTACATACGATAAAGTCTTGGTTTGGATCTGCAATCCTTGAAATTGTAGAACTTGTCAATAGTTGTTTCAAGTGTTGGAAACTCTTTTCACAATCCAATGTCCACTGAAACTTCACACCTTTTCTTTGCAAAGAAGTAATTGGGTGTGCTATCTTTGAGAATCCTCCAATGAATCTCTTGTAGTAGCATGCAAGGCCTACGAATTATCTGATCTCAATCACATTCCTTGGTGCTGACCATTCCTTAATGGCTTCAATCTTTTCAGGGTCCACGAATATCCCTTCCTTGGAAATGATATGCCCCAAATAATGAATTTGTTCCTGATAAAATGAGCACTTGCTCAATTTGGCATACAAATGATGCTCTCTTAATACTTTCAACACCATTCTCAAATGATGTTCATGCTCTTCTTCTAACTTAGAATATATAAGAATGTCATCCAAAAAGACAATGACAAACTTATCCAAATATTCTCGGAAAACACCATTCATTAAGCACATGAAAACAGTTGGTGCATTTGAGAACCCAAATGGCACCACTGTGAACTCATAATAACCATACCTTGTCCTGAAGGTGGTCTTGTTGATATCTTCCTCTTTAATTCTTACTTGGTGGTATCCTAATCTGAGATCTATTTTTGAAAAGATATTTGCATCCTTCAACCGATCAAAAAGATCATCAATCCTAGGCAGAGGATACTTGTTCTTAACGATCACTTTATTCAACTGTCTGAAATCAATGCACAATCTTAATGTTCCATCTTTCTTTTTCACAAATAGGACTGGTGCACCCCAAGGTGATACACTTGGGCGTATATATCCCTTTTTTAGAAGTTCTTCAAGCTGCATTTGCAACTGCTTCAATTCTGGTGTACTCATTTTGTAAGGTGTTCTTGACATTGGAGCTGCTCCTAGTGTCAGATTTATAGAAAAATCAATGTCTCTCTTTGGGGGTAATCTTGGAACTTACTTGAATACATATTCAAACTTATTCAGGATTGTATAATCCTCCAAATTTGGCACCTTGTCTTTAGGTGTCTCCTCCATATGAGCTGCAAATATTTGACATCCTCTTCTATAACATTTCTTCAGTTGCATTGTTGAAATTTCTCTAATAGTTATTGCTCTGGGAATTCCCTACACTTTCCTTTGGTTCCCTTCTTCATCCAAGCAAGTGAATGCTTTGTTATGATAGTCTAGAAGAGTATGATGTTGGTCCAAACGATCCATCCCAATTAGACAATCATAAGAACCTAAAGGTAAGATATTCAAATCTACCTAGGTGCTTAGCCTGTTCATGCTCATAAGACATGAATTAACCATCTCATTTACTTTTCTTTTGGATCCTATAGTCAATTGTACTAACCAATATTTCCCATGTTTGCTTCTTGGTAATTACAAACTTTCTACCATCTTAGGATCTATATAACTATGACTAGCTCCTGAATCAATTAAAATAGTAATGGTTCGATTGTTAATCATACCTTCCAATTCAATCATGTGTAACTGATACTTTGCTTGCTTGTTATCCATAGCTGCATCAATCCTTGGCACATTTCTACCCATGTCCCTCACTATTTCATCTTGTTGTACATTATGAACAGTCCTTCCTGTTTCACCTCTGTGAGGACAATTTCTAAACCTATGATCTCCTTTACAACCCCAACATTGCATGGGTGGATGCCATGGCCTTTGACTTCCTATGTCAATTGTTCTGGGTTCTCTAATCATTTGTTTCTCTTGTGGATTATTTCTGAAGAATGGTGGCTTATACCCCTTATTCCTCTGATCCACCTTGAATTTATATGTGTCTTCCCAAGCCTTTTGGAAAGTTGGCCTTGTTTTTTGCTGATCATATAGGCATTTAGCTGTCCTAAGGGTCTCTTCCAAAGTCTTAGGATCATCACATTGTATTTTGTCACTAACAAATGTTGGTAGTCCACTCAACTACCTTTGAATTTTAATTGTCTCATCTTTGATGAAAGAGACATACTTCAACAGTTCTAGAAATATTCTTTCATATTCATCTATGGTTATACTTCCAAGTTTGAGTTCAAAGAACTCTTTCATTTTACTGTCATAATATCTCTTGGTCAGGTGTTTCTTCTCAAAATACTTCTTAAATTCCTTCCAAGTAACACATTTCTCTTTAAGATGTTGCACCTGCACGAGTTGATCCCACCACATGGATGCTTTTCCTTTGAGTTGATAGATGGAAATTCTGCCTTCAGCATGAGAAGAATAGTTATGCAATTGAAAATACTTCCTCATGCCCAGCAAGCATGTTTCTACATCTTCATCCTTTTTTTGTTCACCATCAAATGTAGGAGGTTTGATTTTGTTCATTTCTCCTCATATCTCATCCCTCCCAGACTTCTTATGTTGTCTGACAAGAGATGGACTTGTGCTGCTACCTGCTCTTTTATTGGAATGCCTCTAGGAGTGGTGTTGTCTACTATCACTTTTTGTACTTATTTTCTCATATGAATGTCCGTGATTTCCAAATTTGCTTGTGCCACCCTCCTTTTCCAATTTCTTTTATATTTTGTTAAAGCCCTTCAATAACTTCATGTTGAAGTCATCTTGTTGTTCCATGGCTTTCATGATTTTTTCATTATCAGCCTTATGGCTTTGAACATCCTTTTGCAAATTTTTAATGGTCTCTACCATATTCAGGTTTTCATCTCTTTCCTCTCCATGCCCATTAGAGTTTGTTCCTTCAATGTCTAAATGAACATTCACCCCTTTGCTCTCGATTTTCTGGCTAAAATCTCCCTGTGCCTCTTCCATTCTTATGGATTTTGTATTGAACTGAACTGATCTAGTTGTTGTCAATTCTGTAAAAAGTGTAGCCATCAAAACTTATCAGGCTAACCAAATCCACAATTCCAGAAGAATCTGAACCATCTTGGTTCAATCTACACTTCAAAATTATTTCGTCTAAGTTCCAGGTGATATCACCACGATAACATTTAGACAAAACCCAATTACGTGAATTTTAGCATGAACTACATCATGGCCCAAAATCCCGATGTCATTCGTTTTGTTAAGTCAAATCCACCATTCGTTGGGCAGACAACAGTTAGTCATATCACCTTGTTTCATTCGTTCGATACTTCATAGCTTCATGAAGTCCAACGAACGCCGCCATAATGAACTCACACGTCTTAATCATTTAAAAGGGATTAACTGCGCATGGCATCCCAATGTACTTGTGCGCAAATCTATCAGGGATTTATCATTGGAATTCTATAATTACCAATTCCCGAGTTTGGAAGCATCATCTTATCCATGATTGGAATACTTTTCCAATTTTGCTCTACTTTCTAATCTCTGTAGTAAAATTTATGTGTCTGCAATAATTGGGCGCATGGATAAAGCTATATCCAGCGAGACGGGTTACTCTAGCAACATGAAATACTTTCCTATGAATAAAAAGGAAAGGGTGGTCGCATGCATCCTAGCAACTAAGTTTCTCATGGAACCTCTTACAGGCTCTATGTCGGAAGTCAGGTTAAATCCTATCATGAGGGATCTAGTCATCAATAGCAGAGTTGTTAAGAAGAAATGGAGCGAGTGACCCAAAAAGGAAGCCATAACTGAAGCGGCTGAATGTTTTGGAGAGAATCAGCTTGTCTGGCTTGATACTTTACAGAAGGAAATAACTAAGATGAAATGAGTCCTCTCATGGACTTAAGTACATTTCAGGAACTTTTGGCCAGAAGGTAGCAATGGTAAGGAACTCTGGAGGTGATATACCTAATCTTATCGATCCCTTTTTGTAACCTCATACTATTTGTATAATTAGGAAGAAATCCGACCATTTTCAAATTCTACAAAAGTATCTGGCCTTTGCGCAGAAAGACCTTTTTGTAACTTTTGAGATTAAATGAATAATATATATATATA
>SNQJ01S0092976.1:0-11779 GCA_010110895.2 Picea sitchensis
GGCTGAATCTGCCCGAGTAGCCGCAAATGGCATGGCTACGTCAATGGGACATAGTGGCTGGAATCCCAAGCCCACTTTAAAGGGGCTGTGGCTGGTTGAGCTATGGAGAGCCCGGTTGTAGATGTGTTGTACATAGGGGAGGCTCTCATCCCATGTGCATGGATGCTTTGAGTTGTACATGCGCAAAATGTGTTCAATCATCCGGTTGACGATCTCTGTCTGGCCATCAGTTTGTGGATGGAAAGCTGTGGACTTGGTGAGCTTGGTGTCCAACATTGACCAGAGGCTGGACCAAAATGTATTGAGGAACCTGCTGTCCCGATCTAAGATGATAGACCGTGGAATCCCAAAGTGTACCCACACTCGTTCAAAGAAGAGTTTAGCAATGGCTTCTTCTATGATATTCTTATTGCAGGCCATCATAATGGACATCTTCGAGAATCGGTCGATGACCACAAAAAAACAGTCATTGGCATGCTTAGTAGAAGGAAGGCCCGACATGTAATCCATATAGATGGATTCCCAAGGTTGACTGGGGGTTGGAAGCGGAGTATAGAGGCCTTGCTTCTTGATGGTCAATTTGGCAATGGCTCAAGCAGTGCATGACTTGATGTACTTCCTGACATCCTGTCGAAGGTTCGACCAATAGAAATACTTATGCAGTACTACCATGGTTTTCTCGACCCTGAAATGCCCAATGACCCGACTGTAGTGCGCGTCCCAAATCATCTTGGCACGCTCGCTTGAAGGAACACAAAGGTGTCCCAGGTGACAAAGCAGGGCATCTTGGAGGTGAAAATTGGGAACTTTCTTACCCTCCAAGCGTGTATTTTATGTGTGGCCGAATTCTGGATCACTTGTGTAGAGAAGCGACCAATCAGAAGTCTCATGCCCACAAAAGTTGAGCACAGTGGTTAGTGCCAGGATGGGTGGTCGAATGAGGCAGTCTATAACATTATTGGTGCTGCCTTTCTTGTACTTAATGTTGAAATGAAACTGTTGCAGGTATGTGGACCACTTCTGATGGCGATCGTTCTGCAACTTACCTTGTGTCTGTATGAACTGCAGGGGTCGGTGCTCTGTGTGGATGACCGTTGGCCAATGGAAACGACGTTGGTCTGTGTGGATGAAATTGTCAAAGAAGGTTTCTTGAAGTTGGCCAATGGAAACGGCGTTTTTAGAGAAGCACCGAAAAACTTCAAAAGATAGGTTTTTGAAATTTGTTGATACTACCAATGAATTGACAAAGTGCAGAGGAGGATTTTTTGAAGTTCGCCGCTGAAAAATAGGTTTTTGGAGAAGTGCATAAAAATTTCAAGATAGAAGTTTTTTTAAATTCCCAAATACAAGGAACAAATTGAGAAAGGGTCGACAAAGTTTTTTCTAAAATCGATGATGCAATTTTTTTTGAAAAGTGAAGATATAATTTTTTTCAAAAGCGACGATACATGTTTATTCAAAAGTGTCGATACATGTTTTTCGAGAAGTGCCAATTGACAAAATTTAAAGTTCATTGAAAAGGTCATTTTTTTTTATAGTCGTCAATACACATTTAGGAAGGATTTCTGAAGGCTCCAATTAGGCGTTAAATTTGACGGGTACCCCTACCCATCAAGCGATTTGTTATGACAGGTTTTTCTTTAAAACTACCCTTCACATGATCTTTGATATTTATTTTTTCCTGTCAATTAACAGTTTCAACAGTTTTGATCAAAGTCGTTA
Source organism: Picea sitchensis (assembly GCA_010110895.2). NCBI lineage: Eukaryota > Viridiplantae > Streptophyta > Pinopsida > Pinales > Pinaceae > Picea > Picea sitchensis. Next base: position 1,723 of record SNQJ01S0092976.1, read on the forward strand.
ATTAAAAATCAACAGCTTTGATCATTTCAGATCAAAGCAGAGCCCTGGGAATTCTGAAGTGTTTTGGCTTCGAAACGATCAATGTTGTTGATTTCATCGATAAAAATCAATGACTTTGATCCTTTCAGAGCCAAATCACTTCACACTACCCAGGGCTCCACCTTGGTCCAAAATGATCAAAGTCATTAATTAAAAAATCAATGGCTTGATCTGAAATGATCAAAGCAGAGCCCCGAGAAATATGAAGTGTTTTGGCTTTGAAACGATCAAAGTCGTTGATTTCATTGATAAAAATAAATGATCTTGATCAATTCGGAGCCAAAGCACTTCACATTTTCTAGGGCTCCACTTTGGTCCAAAATGATCAAAGCCATTGATTTATCAAAAACTTTGATCAAAGTTGTTGAGATTGATTTGGTTTGAGATCCAAAATTACTATATTATATAATATTTATAGTTGAACATAGCACACACACACACATAGGTAATTTTTTTAACTTACATGCAAATTTGATGATTTTGAAAATTAAATGAACACCATTATTCACGTGTTGATTTTTAAAATTGCTCGTATATGACAGTTAAATAAGGTAAAAATAGGTAAACAACCATCAAATCTAACCCCTAGCTCCAATGGGTTTGCGTGACTAGTTTTTGGAAGATCGCTGAAAACTTCCACTATAAAATTTTAAACTAATGTTAACCAATCAACACTGTCATAAACACATTTTTCAAGAGATGTTCTATCATTGTGTTTGGAATTTTGTGCAATACGAAGCATTTATTGAAACTTGTCGAAACAAATAAAATCAAGGTTTTTTTGTAGTCATTGAACAAGAAAACTTGTCATTAATACATGGATTTGGTCTCTAGAATGCCTAATCAACATTTAATTGATGAGATTTAATGAATTGAATTTGCGTGAGTAAGATCCTATTATTATATGGTGGACAATATCCATCTTGTTATGCATCATTAAATGTTGCAATGGGTGGTATATAGGCCATTGGATCTGAATTGCTTTGAGATCCATCAACCTATATACCACCCATTGTAGTATTCAATGTTGCGTAGTAGGGTGGTATCATATTGCATTGATTTGGATGACTATGCATTCAATTCCAATCTTGGTAGTTGTATTGCTTATTTTATTCATGGTTTCAAACAAAGTTCTAAGAATTTTCGGCATTCACAATTGTATTTGTTATCTACGAGGAGTCCCATTGAGATGAACCGTTGGTGGAGGTGATCGGGTGTAGTGTTTTGGGAGTTTATTTCAATTGAGCATAGCAAGTAAGGAATTTAAATAATAAATGTAAATAGCTTCATGAATCTGTAATGTCCCCATTTTTGGGTTCTCTTGCTTCACAAGTGGAGATGACTTTCAAAGTTTGTGTCATCCTGATCAAAGGGGAAATTTGATATTACCAGTGAGATCAGATGGTTTAGATGAGTTATATGATGCTTTCAGATGTTATTCATCATCAGGATCACTCCCGCGTAGTCAGTTTTTGGTTTCGAGGCATTTCGATCGTTCCCATAATTTGGGAGTATTATTTAATTAATTTCACTAATGTTATTTTAATTAATTATTTAAGGGGGGCACCTTAGTGTAATATCTCGTTGGAACTAAGATCAAAATATTTAAATGTTGGGATGATGAAAAGTGACTTCCAATGCTCGAAAATGTTTTAAAGTAAAATAAATTACTTTCTGGAGTTAAAAGGTTGAATAAATTAATAAAGTGACTTTGGGGGAAATATTAGAGAAAGACTTATAAAGTCACTTTGTATTATTTAATTGCGGGGAAAAGGTAAAAAATGTATAAAGGAGAATTAGGAGCTGATTCTCTCATTATGCATGATTGTTTCCTAAAATCGATTTGGAGAGCTCTTGTGGCTTTTTTTGGGTTCCGGGGTTAAAACCCTTGGGAAGAATGGTTTTGGTGGTGAAACTATCCACCCTAGCTGATCAAGAGGAGATATCACACATATATCTCATTGGATATAGTACAAAATAAAGAAGATTCATCATTTTACAAGGTTGTGTGGGCATTTGAAGAGTTTTTGTGGTATTTGTGAGGGCCAAACCCTCTAATGTTAGATTGTGGGCATTTTTCAGCGTGTTGGGATTTTTTGGAGGTTTGTGGCACAAATCTAGTTGCCCTAGATTATTTATCTTTTCTTATGACCGAATCACCTGCTGCAAAGGTCATGGGCATAAAAAAGGGAGGTTATATTTCCATCTCAAATTTGTGGACAACACAAGGAGGGTTGATTCAATTACCTGCAGGTCGTGGCATGAAAAGGGGTTGTACCTCTCATTGGTAGAATGGGCGTATCTCCTATATAAGCACCGAGACATTAAGGAAAGGAACAATGACCCTTATTACAAGCAAAGACATCGTTAAGGAGGGTTGTATTATTCTCTTCAGCATTCGTGGGATATTGTGAAGTATGTCTCACTTCTACAATAGCTTGTGGGTGCCACGGAGAGAGGCTACGCCTCATATTCCAGCTTGTGGGTGTGTTAAAGAGGAGTTGAAGCCCGTATATGCAGATCGTGGTTCTAGGGAGAGGTTGTGCCATTCCTATCAGTTCACGACTAACAAAAAAGGGGGTCAATTTACTACAATACATGATGTTCAAGGGCAGTCAACAGGTCAGAAGGTACTAGTTAACTTGATTGTAATTGCTGAGTTATTTGTTGATCCAGTAGTCAGAATGTTGCTACAACCAAGTTAATTATAGGTCAATAATAATAGAAACATCAGTTTGTCTTTGCTGGGTTAATCTCTATTATATTTGTTGTTGTTGCAAAATTCTTACTCTTGTTACAGCTGGGAATAAAACTGTTGTTATTTTGCAAATTCCATGTGAACTCTAGTCTTTACATTACATGCAATAAAACCCTTTATGTTTTCCAAATCTATGATGTATAAGTTGTGAACTATTTGACGAAAGACTTGAACCAGATTAGCTCTAAAATACACCAACAATTAACATAGAATATATCAGCACTAACAAAAAAACATATCAGCAATAATAAGGGTAATCTAAGATTTTGACAAAATTCCTAAACCATATCAACAAACCAGTAAGGGGATTTTACAGTGTAAGCGAATTGTTTGAAAAAATTGTTAAACTATATCAACAAAATAGTAACGAGATACTACAATGGTATCAAAGTTGTGCATCCTGCCAGCCTGAGGGGGAATCAATGGAAAGACAATTTCATATTGTTTTCAATAAGTGACCAACACTTATACCATTCATTTTCAACAGTGGTAACTTGCTATCAAGGCTTGCATTCAAGTATTTAGAAGATAAAGACAAATCATGAACTCATGGCAGAACTTTTGAAGGTCTTTCTAGGATATCAGAAGAATGTAACAACATTGTTAGAGCATCTTGAGTTGTTGACTCACTTTTCAGTTGGGAAGAAAGAAGAAAGGTTCAAATCTGAAGTGATTGGTGACATGAATGCCTCACCTCGTGATGGAAGTTTGACATAACCTCACGATGACTTCTTGGAAGTGTATGCATATAGTCATGTTGAGGATGTGTGCAACGAGGTTGACAAAACATCAACCTTTAATACACCATTAGAGCTATCCGATGAGGTTGATAACACCAATGCATATGATGGGCATGTTGATATCACATATGATGAAGTTTTCCAATCAGATAATGATGAAGATTCAACATCTTATCCTAGTTATGATGACTATGATGACTCGGGTGTGTTAGCACCTAATCATGATACATATTTGGTGTTGGATAAATTTCCTTTGGATGCTGATCTAATTTCGCGGGAGTTATGCATGAAGGATGACAAATAAGAAGCTAATTTTGGGAAGCATGATTGTGAATACAAATAAGAAAATTTGTATGAAGATGATAGTTTTTATGGGTCCCATCATTTAGTAGGGAAATTAAAGGTAAGTGAAGACATGATTGTAGCAGCCATAAAACATTTTGATGATACTCATAAGTTGATGGAAAATTGTTGTTGGGGGGCTCCAGGGACACATAAGAATTTTGATCCAGATATACATAGGAATTTTGAAGGAGAACTCCCCCTTGCATATTTTTAGGCACTCAAAGAAGCATTGGTGGTAGTGAAATCTAATTACCTACACCTACTTTCAGATAGAGATCATATTCTCATGCTTGATGAGATTTATTTTGATGCATTAAAAGGGAAAGAAGAGGAAGGTGAGAATCTTACCCATGAGCTTAAGGTTACCAAGGATTCTTTGAAGAGCACTCAAATGGCCCTTCAAGAATAAAATTTTTAGGTTGATGAGCTTTGTGTGGAGTTGATAATGACACATTCTTCATCATCAATAGCAGACACTCAATCATCTATGAAATCCATAACACATGAGGACGTTAGTGGTACTCATGATTTGAGGGAAGGGCCTCTTGTGATGGTCAAGCACAAGGTGCATTCATATTTGCAGGGGCTTGAAGAAAGGTATGACTCAGAAATTTCTGATTATACACATAGTTTTCATCATGAGGATAATGAGTCACCTCTTTTGGAGAGGCCATCGAAGGCTCAAGTCATAGCTACAAAGGAGATAGTTGAGAATATACCATGTGGACCAACAACTAGGGAAATGTATTCATCCATAGATTGTGGGAATGGATATATTACATATGTGTACACTTGAATATGGGATCTAGGCTTAGATGACACTAGTGGAGTGAATGCATAGGATAAGATTAAAAGGGAGCAGAATGATACAATGGTATTCAAGTTTTCATGTATTCCATTGGTACAAGCGAGTGAATTTCACATTGATTGCATGGTGATGCATGCTCATCAATTTTCTTTCATCCCACATACATATGAATTGACTATGTTTCTGATCGCAATAAAGGTGGGTTAGATAAAATATTGCAGATGTCACTTTGGTATGTTGTGCTTCCATCTTCAGAAGATGAATTCAAATCTTATAGGTCTCCTACTTTGTTTCCATCGGATGATTGCATAGGAAAATATGAATCAAACACTTGGATTATTTAGATTCCCATGGTTATCAGTTTGGCACAACGAGAGTAAGTAGGTATTGGGAATGGTGGACTTCTAATTTGGCTGTGGGATCCAAGAATTCATCTGATTGATATATTGCTTCAAATTTTGATAATGATTAATAGAGTTGTGACAATGATGGGTTTGTTTCATTTTTAGGGTGTCATTAAAGGGGATGCTCAGAATTGTTCTATATGGTGGAACAATTTTTCTTTTTTGATACCCAGGATTGAGTCTAGCAGTGGATTTGTAAACTTTGACTTCACTAAGATGCCTTTACAAGATATGATTCATGGTAGTGGGTTCAACTCTTTCAAGCATTCCAACTTGGGGTGTCATGATAGTAGAATGCAGTTTGGGTGTGATGGTCAGACAATTATGATCAGAGTGGCGCATTGTCAACATGGTGTTTCCTTTCTAAGACTAGATTAGGGCCCTAGAATTACATTGTTTGACAACTCAACAACTGATAAAGATGAGAGAGCAGGTTTTTACTTTTGGCAGTTTACTCCCATGGTGCATTGGATTGGTTTCCTATAAGAGAAATTTTTTGAGGGGTTGACCGAGTTTTTGTAGTATCTGATTGCTCCACTTATTGGTAGTATTTAGGAGGCTTATTGTGTTAGTACCTTACAGGACAATGCTTTGAGCAGAGGGTGCTTCACATCTTCCAAGATGGTCTGGGACCCTGGGATCATTCTCAATTTAAGTTTGGTTCAACTTGTTGATTGTAAGGCTATGATGGCATTGCTGAAGGACAAACAATCTTTGGGAAGGGAGGACTATAATGTCCCCATTTTTGGGTTCTCTTGCTCTGCAAGCGGAGATGAATTTTGGGGTTTGTGTCATCTTGATCAGAGGTGTAATTTGATATTATCAGTGACATTAGATGGTTTAGAGGAGTTATATGATGCTTTCAATTGTTATTCATCATCATGATCACTCCCGCAGAATAAATTTTCAATTCCGAGGCATTTCGATCGTTCCCATAATTTGGGAGCATTATTCAATTAATTTCACTAAGGTTGTTATTTTAATTAATTATTTAAGGGGGGAACCTTAGTGTAATATCTCGTTGGAACCGAGATGAAAAGATTTAATGTCGAGATTATGAAAAGTGACTTTCAATGCCCAAAAATGTTTTAAATTAAAATAAATTACTTTTTGGAGTTAAAAGGTTGAATAAATTAATAAAGTGACTTTGGGGTGAATATTAGAGAAAGACTTATAAAGTCACTTTGTATTATTTAATTTTGTATAAAGGAGAATTAGGAGATGATTGTCTCATTATGCATGATTATTTTTTAAAATTGATTTGGAGAGCTCTTGTGGATTTTTTTGGGTTCTAGGTTGAAACCCTTGGGCACATTAGTTTCAGTGGTGAAACTATCCATCCTAGCTGATCAAGAGGAGAGATCACACAAATATCTCAATGGATCTATTACAAAAGAAAGGACATTCATCATTTTTCTAGGTTGTGTGGCCATTTGCAGAGTTTTGTGGTATTTCTGAGGGCCAAACCCTCTATTGTGAGATTGTGGGCATTTTTCGAGGTTTGTGGCACAAATATATCTACCCTAGATTTTTTATCTCTTCCTCAGACCGAATGAACTACTGTAGAGGTCGTGTAAATCAATAAAAGAGGTTATATTCCCATCTCAAATTCATGGAAAACATAAGGAGGGTCGATTCACTTACTTGTAGGTCATGGCATGAAAAGGGGTTGTACCTCTCATTGGTAGCAGTGGCAATAAGAAAGGAAGGGGCATATCTCCCACATCAACACCGAGAAATTAAGGAAAGGAATCATGACCCTTATTACAAGCAGAGACAACATTAAGGAGGGTTGTATTATTCTCTTCAACATTCTTGGGATATTGTGAAGTTTGTCTCACTTCTAAAACAGCTCGTGGGTGCCACATAGAGAGGCTACACCTTATATTCTAGCTTATGGGAATGTTAAAGAGGAGCTGCAACCCATATATGTATATCATGGATTCTAGGGAGAGGTTGTGCCATTCATAGTAGATAGTGACTAATGAAAAAGTGGGTCGATTTACTATAGTACATGTTGTTCAATGGAAATCATCCATAGGTCAGAAGGTAACAATTAACTTGATTGTAATTGTCAATTTATTTGTTGATCCGGTAGTCAAAATGCTGCTACATCCAAGTTAGTTATAGGTCAACAATAATAGAAACATCATTTTGTCTTTTCTAGGTTAATCTCTGTTATATCTGGTTGTGTTAGAATAATTCTTACTATTGTTACAACTGGGAATAAAAATGTTGTCATTTTGCAAATTACATGTGAACTTTGGTCTTTACATTACATGCAATAAAACCCTTTATGTTTGCAAAATATATGAAGTATAAGTTTTGAACTATTTGACGAAAGACTTGAACCATATTAGCTTTGAAATACACCAACAATTAACATAGAACATATCTGTTGATTATTTGGGTTGGTTGTCATTGATATCAACCCTTGAAGAAAGTCCGGTAGCACAAAGGTTTGGGTAATGGACCCAAGTTTGTTTTATGTGTAATGGTATGAGTTTTAATATATTTGAAGGTAAGACTATTCTAGATGGATAGTACATGTCATTCCATTTTCGGTGGTATGTGGAACGCCACATAAATCCTCACGGTTAGAGAGTTATGGCCATGTGAAGTTGCAGAACCCTCATGAGTCATCTAGAAGCCCTAAAAGCTCAAAGTAGTCAAAGTGGTTGCAAAGAAGAAATTATTTAAATAATAAAGTGAAGTGATGAGTGTATTATAAGTCAAAGTGGATACAAAAGAAATTATTTAAATAATAAAGTTAATGGAGAAATTACTAAGTGGACAAGTGGTTAGAAGTCGGTTAGCCCTAAAATAAGGAAAGTGGGTTAAGATGGTTAGAAGATAATTTCAATAATAAAGTGAAGTGATGAGTGTACTATAAGTCAAAGTGGATACAAAAGAAATTATTTAAAGAATAAAGTTAATGGAGAAATTACTAAGTGGACAAGTGGTTAGAAGTGGGTTAGCCCTAAAATAAGGAAAGTGGTTTAAGATGGTTAGAAGGTAACCCCTTGAGGAAGCTACATAAAAGTATAAATAAGACGCAAGGGTCTCTCATTTAATCACAATTGTGAATATTGAATATCTACAAGTGATTGAGGTAACCAAAGGATATCTAAGGCGAATTTTAGAGGGAAGGTGAAGTAAAGAAGGCCGAAATTCAAGGGAGGATAAATTCTTTTGATGATGCTTTCTAATGTATGTTATTTACAGGTCATCTCACCATTTTCGCAATAACATTTTTTCTAGAATGATTCAGACTGTGAAATATGGAGGTTGTTGAGGAAACATGTCCAAGTAACTGTGATAAAAATTTCAGCTTTTGGGTCGTTGTATTTTGGGAGTTATACTCCATGGAAAATAGGGTTTGTGGCTAGTCCTGAAACTAGTCTAAAACAAGTGTTTCGGGTAAAAACGTCATAACTTCTTCATAAAAGATCCAAATTAAGTAAGACCAAATGTATTGGTTATAGTACAGTCTTTAGTATGTTGTGTACCATTTTTGGATATATACAACAAATATTCCGTGCGGGGCATTCTCTACAAGTTCGATCTCTAGAATAAGCCAGAATTCAACAAGGTATGCCATTTTTGCTATTTCTGGGAGGTTCCAAGAAGTGAAACCTAGAGAAAATGTAGACAAGACACTGAAGAACATTCTGTACTATTTTTAGACCTTTATTCATTACAGGTACATAGTTATGATTATTGCAACTTAGGGTTGTTGACTAATCCAAAACTAGTCATGTGAGACTAAAGTAAAATTTGATGAAAATGCTAGTCTCTTGTTGATGAAGGTTTGCAGGTATGTGATCATATACAACAGGTCTATTACAAAGTTACAAATCAGATTTGGATGATGAAATTGATGAGGTAATTTTGTTGAGGTTGAGGTACAGGTTGATGCATGGTTCAGGTTATTGGTACAGGTTGTTTGGTGCAGGTTGATTGGTATAGGTTTACAACAGTATATCTCACAGTGATAGTGTGATAGTGGTTCCTTCATTCTAATTATATTTCAGGGTGGTTGGACGAGGCAAGGACATGTGGTTGTAGCCGAAGAACATAGGGGGTTGTAGCCTCCATCTGGTTGTAGCCATAGAATTGGGGAGTTGGAGCTTCCCTCAGGTTGTAGTTTGAGAAACTAGGGGGTTGGAGCCTCCTTCCAGATGCAGCTGGAAAAAAAAGGAAGTTGGTGCTTCCAAATGAATGTAGTTCTTACAGACATATAAGAAAAAACATTCCGTGGTTTTCTCCCGCTTTAGGTTTCCACGTAAAAACATTGGTGTATTGTGTATGTGTATGATTGCTCTTTTGTTCATTGTTTATTTACTCTGCAACTATTGGATGATAATGCTACATTGATATAACACTTGCATTTTTTAGTTAAAAAGGATTGGATTGCTCTATTACTGATTCACCCCCCCTCTTAGTAATCCAACAATATCAACAGTAATAAAAAAACATATAAGTAACAATAAGGGTAATCTAAGGGTTTGACAAAATTCCTAAACCATATCATCAAACCAGTAAGGGGATTTTACAATATAAACAAATTGTTTGACAAAAGTCCTAAAATGTATTAGAAAAACATTAAGGGGATTTTACAATGTAAACAAATTGTTTGAAAAAAGTCCTAAACTGTATTACCAAAATAGTAAGGGGATACTGTTGGATTACTGAGAGGGGGGGTGAATCAGTAATAGCGTAATTATAATCCTTTTTCTTCAAATGTTATATCAATGGAGAATTATTATCAATTAATGAGCAATAAGAAATAAACAATCACACACATACACAGTACACCAATGTTTTACGTGGAAACCCAAATCGGGAGAAAACCACGGAATGCTTTTTCTTATATGTCTTGAAGAATTACATTCATTGGAAGAACCAAATTCCTTTTTTTTCCAGCTGCAACTGGAAAGAGGCTCCAACCCCCTGGTTTCTC
>SNQJ01S0092976.1:14838-39242 GCA_010110895.2 Picea sitchensis
CCCTTTCTGATATTCAACTTCTCAATACATCAATAAATACAAGATCTCAACCATGTACCACAAAAAATCTTAGCCATATGCCAAGAAATACAAGATGTGCCTCAACAAGAAGTATCAATGATAAATATACCAACACTGTATTTCTATAGATTTGACTTATACAGAAGATCCCATGTAGCCACTAGTCTCTCTAGGGAGAATTCTCAAATCTCCATTGCCATTCCTCATGCATACATCAAAATCCAACTATTCATAGAAATAAGACATACCTTTTGAACCAATGGATGGATCTGATGTATCTGAGCACTCTAGACCTTCCTGGGAGCTTGATCTCAGAATCTAGAACCTCTACACCTTCATCTTGTCAAGTTTCATGGCTTTATCAACATGTACTCACCCTATACATAGCCAACCTGCTTACATACGCTCCCTATACACAGACAACCCGCGTATTGTATGCACCCTATACAAAGACAACCCACGTATGCCTCAGAAAATGGGGTTTTCTGTAAATCCGAGAATTTCGCCGTCAACCCTCCATGCTACCTCAGACGTTCGCCACTTCAAATGTATCCACAAGTATTTACAAGAAGATTTACACAAGAAAATAGATATACAAAATGTACAAGTGTGTGTTTAATGAGTGAGATTTTCCTCTTATTTATATCTTCATGTAGCCTTACACTTTCCTTATTCTAGGGCTTCTTCATTTAAAATAATTTCTTTTGCAAAGCACTTTGACCCTTGGGGGCTTCTATAAGACTTATGAGGGGTTCTCCAACTTCGTATGGTCATAACTCTCTAACCGTGAGGAGTTATGTGATGTTCCACATACCACCGGAAACCACATGACAAGCACTATCTATCTAGGATAGTTTTCCTAACAAATTCACTGTCCTTCAACTCATTATTCCAGAATTAAGCATGGGTTCTCTTACTTTGCAAAGCGTCTTCCCATGAGGGATTTCACCATAAGGGGACCACTTTGGAGTTCATCCATATTTACTTTTTATCCACCATGACGAGACAATAATGAGTCATCTTTACATCAAACAATATTGGGTCCATTTCCCAAACCTTTGTGCTGCGGGGATTTCTTCAAGGGTTGACATCAATGAAAACCAACCTTAATCAACATATACTACAAAATATCAGATAGTGACTGGTTATCAATGATATTTTGGTATTAGTTATGTGTTGTTGTCTATATTATGTTTCAATTGCATGAGAAGAATTGCCAGGTGACTATTTTTGGAAATTAAAATTCAGTTGGTTCATTCAATCTAAAAAAGAAAAAGAAATTGCTCTTCATTTTACTAATTTCCAAGAAACATGTCGCCAAGCAAGACCCCATTGAGACAACCTATCAAATCTCTCGAGGAAAAAATAAATAGATATGTGAAGCTTCATAAGATGAGGCTACTATGGTCAAACTTCCATTGGAATAAATTGTGTTCATAATTCAGATTCCTACATCAGAAGAATGTTTTTTGTGGCCAATTACAAGGATATTGAACCTAGCACTAGACTTTAAGTTGTGTTTTCAGGATGGAATGAATTGTTTATGAAGTTCAAGAACGAGGACTATCTGGATATGATACCACATAGTGATCCCGTTGTCCGTAAAATGGATGATAATGTTTCCATGAATATCTAAAGGTATCGTCTACATTCTGTTGTAGCCAAAGCACCCAATTTTCCTTGTATAAAAGTAATCTAATGGGTCATAAGCCATGCTAATTTCAAGATCAAATGCCTAATTGAAGATGACAAGTTGATTGTGTAGGGGTTTTCTTAGCGAAGGAAGGGGAAATTTTTTATAAACTTCTAGAACTAGAAGTGTCACTTAGTATCACTTTTGTTAAGGACTTTTACAACAAACACGACATAAAAAATATTTTGGCTAGCTACTGAAAGGAAGATAATAATTTATTCCATAGAACTAATGGATGGTATGCTATTACAGGTTTGAGAGAACCCTATATGCATCTCATGATATTATTATGCAAACTGTATGTAGAGAAGAATTGCTTTCAGTTCACAGATGCATGGGTTCCATTTTCTTATACAATAGCCATTTCAAGAGAATTTTCCAATTGGGAAGGTATCATACAAAATCATCTTTGGATCATGATTGAAAAAGTTCATAAGAAAGACATTCCAAAATCCTAGTGTAGTGCCCACATTTTATATGGCTTCATATTTGCTAGATGTTGTTTGTGCTAGGAATCCATTTTTATGCCTTAATATCTATTGGAACATGCTAGAAGCACCTGTGCATGTTTATTTCCAAAAGCTCTGGGAAAATAAGTATAATAAATCTTATACACTTACTTGTGATTCCTTTTTAGCTCAATTATATTTCATTATTTTTCACAAACCACTAAGACTAACTTGTTATGCAACGAAACTGATAAACTATATTGGTAATTGGTACATGGAGGAGGACTTTATATATATCAAAATTTATGGTGCAACTTTCGCACTACATCTTTTGCCTAAATATGTACCAGATAGGTTGGTTGTTGGAGAGGTTGCCAACAATATTGTGCTTCAAGGGTTTAATGCATCATTGCTAAAGAACCAAAAAAAAAGAATTTTCATTCCATATGGTTTTAGGCTAGGACCTAATTATTTTATAAGGGATCCAAAGCATGCTAGACAAGAGACAATTAGCCATTTAGAAAACATGTTTCATACTTGACGGTTTCAAAGGAATGATCCAAAGGGTTTAGTTTTAAAGCCCGTTTATTAAGTGTCTTACACATGGCCATACAACCATGAGACCAAGGATGATGAGGCATTCACACAAGATGTTGATCACTAGGAGGAAGTATTGGAGAGAAGAAAAAATCCTCATGTAGCTATTTTTAAAACCTTATCATTGGATGAGAAATTGTTGAAAATAACCAAAGGTTTAGCTGCAAGAAGAGAAGCTGAAGAGGCTAGAAGACAAGAAGAGATCAAGTTAAAGGAGGAGGTTGAGGTCAAAGAGACCTAGGACAAGGGGGCCAAATTATTGCAAGAACATGAACTTCAATGAAAGACAAAAGAAGAATTGCAAAACAAACACGAAGAAGATATTGTTCATGAAATGTTAGAGAAGTAGAGATTGAGGAAAAGCAAAGAGAATTGCAAGAGAAATGTCAAAAGGAGGATCTAGAAGAGACGAAATGAGAAGAGGAACAACATAATAGGATTTCTGAAGAGTTAAAGGAAAAACATCACGTGGAGCAAATAAAGAAAGTATAGTAAGAGAATTTGCAACGTGAAATAGGAGAAAACATACATAGTGATGTCCAAAATGCAAGAAAACTAGCATTAGAACAAGAGTAGGATGCTCAAACCACAATGGAAGATGAAGATATCATTGATTTATTTTATTTGTTGTTATAAAAGATACTTCTTATATATACAAGAAACTATTCAACAACTAGAAACATATAAAAAAGATATAAAGGTATATATAGTGAATGTCATATCCTCTTTCGAAGGGATACTAAAGCAACGATAAAATCAGAATAAGTGATTGGATCTAACAATTTTGCATCTCTTATGAGTAATTCCCCTTTTGCTAGGAGTTGCATACATACCTCATCTCGCCATAATTGACAAAAATATGACTAAGAACTAACCTCATTATAAAAAACAAACTTGCAACAAAGTTTCTAAATTATATACAAAGCGAAAAATCTCAAACAATGCCAAAAACCAGCAAAGGAATCTTGGGTCACTGATATAGAATCACTAAACAAAACTGCCCGCTAATGCAAATACCCCTAAAGGATGTTTTCCAACTAAGATTGAACTTGAGCCCAACAATATCTTGCAAAGAGCATTCCTAGAAGATGTGCTTCACTGATTCTGACTTCAAACAAGAGGGGCAAAGGCCATAAAAAAGACCACTTTTGGCCATCCAGGCTTTGGAGGGGAGACCTTGGTAGATCACCAACCAAGCAAAAATACAGAGCTTATAAGAAACTCAAATCGACTAGACCCCATGTAATTTCTGACTCCAATGTCTCTCTGCATATAAAGAAATCCACCTGGCATTAAGAGGAGGACCTAATTCATGTCGTTTATGTATAATGGAGTAGAGCTTACGAGAATCATACTAAGTCAAGGGACATCCAAAACTCCACTCCCAATCTTGTCAAAAGGGACTAGTCATATCAATGTTCATCTTAAAAATATCCTCATGGGGTATGAGCCCAATAATCTCCATCAAGGTAGGATGATCTACAGAAGTCAATGCAAACTCGCTAGCCACTGAATTCCAGGTCTTACAAGAACTAGATTTAGAATCCCAAAGATCCCTCCAAAAGAAAATATTCTTTCTACTAATCCTACTAGCATGAAAACAAGGGAGGTCAGATATGCAAGTACCCTATGGCTTCTAACTCCAAATTGGCCTCCTATCTAGATCCCAAATCGATCTACTACCTGACCACTGCCAATGAACCAAACCTGCCACCCTCCTCCAAGCTATCTAGATACTCTTGAAGATAAAGGACCCTGAAATATGGAAATCACGAGGAGCATAGATAATTTCACATAAACCAAATAGTCCCTTTAGTTTGCCAACATGATGGGCTAAAATCAATTTGTGCTGCATCGAAACCTGCTAAGGGGATGATCCCTCCAAACACCTAACCACCCATTTAGCAGCCAAAATGTTGCCTTGGGTTTCCACATCAATCAGACCAACATCGCCCTCATTCTTGGGCATGATACAAACTGCCCAAGGGACCATGGGAAGACCACGATCCCCACCATACTTAGCCTGCAAGTACGAGTGTAGAATCTGTTCCAATCAACAAAAATATTCCCTTATTAGAAGCCAACAAGACACATAGTATATGTGGGAAGCTTGAAGAATTCTACTCACCACCATCAGTTTAGTAGCAAAGGGAAGATCCTTATACTGCCAAAAATGTAACTTACGCTGTAATCTTTCCAGACACCAATCCCACATAGAAACTGGTAAAAGGTCTAATTTAAATGGTATACCAAGATAACGCACAATAAGCCCCAGTTGGAAAAATATCCAGGAAGTTAGCAACCACATGGGCCGATCCTCAAGACCAACTAGCCAATAGTTTGTCTTGTGATCACTAACAATAGCCCCTGAATCCTCACAAAACATTGCAAGATAATCCCTGGCAGTTGAGACTGACTCCTCATCAACATATACCGACAAAAGGGAGACATTTACAAAATGGTTGTTAATCATCTCCTCCCCCCGGGGAGAGAAATACCTCTAAGCTGACCTTGAAGACGAGTTACCTCTATTAGATATACAAGAGCATCAACCGTTAAAACATAGAGATAAGGGGCTAAAGGACACCCTTGTTCTGATAGACCTGTGGAGATGGATATAGGGGCACAAAACATTATTCACTTAAACAAAAGTAGAGGCACATGTAAACAAGGTGTTGATCATACCAATACAACGCTGGCCAAACCCAAGGCAAGTCAACATATCGACGATAAATGCCCAATCAATACAAATGCTTTGTCAAATTCAATTTTTAGGAACAGTGCTTGTTGACTACACTCCTGAGCCCACTCCATGACCTCCCAAGCAGACAAGACTATATCCAAAACAAATCATCCTTATACAAATCCCGTTTGATCTCTATGAATAATTTTTTAGGCCACATCTAAGACTCTCCTAACTAAATCCTTGGCCATAATTTTATAAGCAACGCTCAATAAAGTTATCAGTTGCCACCCACCCATGGAATATCTAGTTGTATTCTTCGGAATAATTTTGATCATTCCTTGATTAAGAATTTATGAAAGACTCCCTATGGAAAATACCTCATGTGCAAGATTTAAAAAATAATCCCCCACTGTGCCCCATATCTCCTTGTAAATCGCTCTAGGAAAACCATCAATACCAAGGGACTTCCCATTATGCATTGAAGAGAAGGCAACAAAAAAACCGTCTTTCGTAAAATCTCTTTCTAATCTTTCTCGATCTCCAATTGATACTTTGTGAGGAACCAGTCTAAAGAAATCCTCCCCAACAACCACAATTGACTCAGACGAATGGTAATCAGAGAAAATATTTTGAAAGTGATCACTAAACATACCTGGATTTTTCGTTGGGTTTTCCTCAAAATACCTGTCCTCTATGTGTAGATCAATAACTCTATCAACCACCACTTTCCACTTCAAGAAGTTGAAGAAGAACTTAGATCCCTCATCGCCTTCCTTATTCCACTAAATTCTAGATTTGACTCAAGCCCCTCTAGCAATATACTCCTCCTCCTTGTGAACCATCATCTCAAATCAAGCTACATCCTCATGGAGGGTGATCTTATGCAGGTCCTCCTCCAAGAGAATGCACACCTCCTCTAACTGCCGTTGGGCCTCCCAAAGAACTCTCCTATGTTTTTCTGCAATCACGTGACCCCATCCCCTGATAAACTTCATAGCACAACGGATGGTTTCCTCCCACCATAAAATCCACCCTTTGTCCCACCTAGGATGAGGAACACGATTCGAAACACTATGCACCAAATTTATGAAATTTGCAGACTCTAAATGGGAAACATTGAGCTTGAATAAAGATTAAGGTTTGGAGTCCACCACATGTCCTACCGAAAGAGAAGTCATAATGGGTAGGTGATCTGAACTCGTAGCTACAATCAACACATATACTAGATGCAAATTCCCAGATAAAAAGATACTATTCCTCGGGCCATAGATTTGATCCAGCCTAGCCTCAACCCTGGTAGAGCCCTATCTAAAGTTGGACCAAGTAAACCATCCATCATAGTCAAGCCCTTTCTTCCCCCAATTAGGGTCAAACAACTGAAGAGAGGCTTTACACTTAGACCAAGCTTGCTTCTCTAAACCACTGATCACATAACCAAACCCTCCTCCCCTATCACCATCCCATTCAACCATGTTGAAATCTCCACCAATTATCCACTCAACATTTGGAAGAGAGGTCTCCATCCAAGACTAGATATGAATACGTGCAGAGCTAAGGTTTGGTGCATATACAGAACAAAAACCCAATATCTCTCCTAAAATAACATAGTAATCCACACACAACAATTGCTCGGGTCACTTCCTGAGGCTGTAACAAAATTTTGGAGATATGATGAAATCGATAACACCACCCCACCTCTTCCTGGATTATGATTCGTGGCCTAGAAGGGGCCATTCCAAACATAACTCATGCGGTTGCAAAGCTTAAATCCAGAAAATTTGACCTCTTGCAAAAAAACTATTTATAGCTTAACTTTCCAAAGAACTCCTCAAAAAATCTGCTTCCTACCTAGGATCATCATCCCTCTAATATTCCATGAAAATAGAGAGAGCTTCATTCAAAGAACAAGGGATTGGAAAAAGTGTTAAATTTATTAGACATCATGAAGGAAGGTGTCCCCCTCTCAGTCAAGTGTGTCACCACATCCTTAAAATCCTTTACCCACAGGGATGGACTCACAACACTGTCATGCATGTCTAAAATTGTAGGCAATTTATCCCCCTTACGCTTGTTGGATTTAACCTGCCATCCCTCATCCACATCTATATTCTGAATAGGAGCACTACCACCAGCTGAAGTTTTCTATATGGTATGGACTGATGGATTAACTAGAGGAACTCTAGAGTTATTGGAAGCTCATTGTTTTATCGGGCCTCCAACACCTTTAGAAGTCTCCTGAATCATTACTCCACCCGCCTGGCTGCTAGATCCAGGCCTTGATAGAGGGACATGCCCTCCCACAGGTACCTTAGAGGTTTCCACCTTAGAAGCCTGGGATGAACCAACTAAAGAACCCACTTGACCGGTCAGGGTCAATGACACTAAAGCACTTGCATCACCTAAAGATGGGGGAGGCCCTAGAGCAGGCTTCTGATGGGGACAATCCCTAGTGATATGATCCTATGCTTGGTAGGCAAAGCATGCAATAAGAAAATTCATATAACAAACTTTCTGCCATCGAACTCCATCCACAGTCATCACGGAAATAAACGACGATAGTTTCTTCTTCAAATCAACCTCCACATAGACTCTTGGATTAGGTCGGAAAGAGTTACATTTTCCTTCTGGGATTGAAACCTTTCCAAACCAGTTAGCAAACAAATCCAAAAAAGGCCTAAGATCAATAGGAAGCGCAGGGAACTTGATCCACAATGGATAGTTGGCTTGACCATGATCATCCAAGTTAAAATCAACTCTTTAGGATTGCACATAAGCTAGGGAATCTGCAATATTCTAAGTACCATATTGTAGAACTTGTCGAGTTGCTGATTCAGTGTTGAACAAGAGACAAATATATTTATAACCCAAACCCCAATATGAATTCAAAGAAACTCCTTTTGCCTCCCAATTCAACAAACACCATTGATTGAAAATTGTCTCATTTGGTATGTGGCGAAGGGAATATAATATCACCCCATGATGTTCTATATTTTGGCATCCTTCTGCATACTTCTTGGTACTGGGTAAAAAAAATTTGAAATCCCCTTCACATGGATCCAGATCCACATTAGTATGAGTGGTAGGGATATCAACCTTTTCAGGGGCAGGGGCCGAAGAATCTGACACCTCACCAAGTTCGATCGATAACTTCCCATCAATTCTAATAAAGTTTGGTTGAGCATCAATAATTTGGACCTCTGACTGCAAATCTGGAGAAATCATGACCAAAGAAGAAGCATCCTTCTAGGAAATATATTTCTCCTCCATCATATGTGCTTATGGGCCTTTCCATACACTTTCAACTGGATCTATTTGAATAGGATTTAAGCCTAAAGGGTTGAAATTAGGTAGCGACGACCATTCTGCTGCATTACCAGCTCGTGGAACCAGAATCGAAGAAATTTTTTCATTAAGAGACAGGGAAATACTGCGAGATCCTTCAAAATTCTAACCATAGAGTGGCACATACTCCAAGGGTGAATGTTCCCTTGGTCGATTTCTAGCATACCCCTATCTGTCATTATGAGTAGGAAAATGACCTATGGAGGTAGATTGACCCCTTGATCCGTGTCTATTATGGTCGACCATAACCGCACAACACCCACTTGCCACAAACCTCACATGTACAGACAAATCAAATTGTTCTTGACTCATCTCGGCCTTGCAAAGAATGCCAAGGACATCCTCCTAACCTAGAAAGAATGCAACCAACTACACATTTTCTCCATCTAGGGTTTTACTACAAGACAGATAAGGAGGCGACAACTTGACTTGACTCTACTGCTACAACGAACCCTAACCATAGTGAATCAATATCAAGCCTATTTATGTTGCTATGGATCGACACAAAAAAGAGATAATGACATAGATTCAAGTCCAACCCTAAAACCCATCCAGCCCCAAAACCCTACTATTTCATTACAACAATAGACCGAAGATCATTGATTTAACGAAAGATGTAGAAGATATGTGCAAGACAGGTAGTTAGGTAAAGACAAGTGAACATGTAGAGGAGGAAATTGCTCTTAAGGGAACTTATGAGACTGAGCAACCTGTGGAAACTGAAGCAGTTGAAAAGGGCAAGGGACTAGAGGAGGAAATTGTTGCCATGGTAACTGGTTAGACTCAACAACCTCTGTAAACTGAAGCACTTAACAAGGGAAAGGAACCAAAGGAGGAAATTGTTCCCAAGGGAACTGGTTACAGTCAACAACCCATGGAAACTCAAGCAATTAACAAGGGCAAGGAATCAAGGTTGGAATAGTTTCACACTACAAGCAGCTTGGAAAACATTTTATCATTAGGATAGCCATCTAGATTTTTCCCTGGCTGCGATCACTAGAAATGAATGCATGTGGGTGGTTGGTACGAAAAATGCAATATGTAAAATTAACTATTCTAATGCTGAAAGCATAACTACTCTAACCTATCCTAACTAGAAGCAAACAAACTAAATGGTCAGATGGTTAAACTAGTAACTCCTCTTTGCATTCCAAGACAATGAACAATTAAAGAAAAATAAAAAACAATTATACATGAATAATAGAAATGTATAGATTAGTATGAAACAACAATATAATTCACAACTATCCATTCATCAACTCAGAACAATAATATCAAAAAATTAGTGATATGTAAAGCTATAAAATTCATAGAACAATAGTCTATCAAATGACCAATATGTCCTTATAGCATTGGAAATGACAATACATAAACTGGAAGTAGTTCATAGTATGCACATTACATATATCGGATTGATTTTCCTCCAAAATGCATGTGATCACTTCTTCTCATCAAAATCTTAGAAATAGTTGTAAAAAATTACAAGAAAGAAGGATCCCTTATTGAAATTGTGCTCTTCTGGATATATAACCAATGAGTTGCAACTGTTTATTGTCAATTCTTTGCTTCTCATTAGAAATTAAAATTCTTGGACTTTCCTAATTTGTCTTTTGCTATGTTGTACATTGTACATTACAATTTAAGAAAAATGGTAGGCACATCCCTTAACTTTGTCCTTGAAATATGCAATCCATACATCACGATATGCAACAATCCTAATTACTCTTCTAAAGAGTAGGTCTTCTAATACAACGACATACACAAGTGTATATTGGGACAAGGTTTCCATGTCATTCTTTAATGTTACTACGAAATAATTAAGCAAATTATTATATTTGGAAGGTATGGCAATGTGTTCCTTGAGCATGGCTTGGGTAACTCATTGAGCCATCCCCATAGAGATTTTTCTTGAATGCAAATTGGCTTCAAGTTTTGTAGTAAATTCTTTAGTTGGTCTTGCATGGTTTTGAAAGTTCCTTTGTCATGACTAATATTTACTTATACGAAGTGATGTATCACATTTAAAAAAAACTAATCTTTTGACCCTTTTCAACGCTTCTTCAAAAACATTGTTTTCATTGGATAACTTCAAAAAAGACTCTTCGATACTTTGTCAATTTGTGCATTGTATCGGTGCACTCCAAAAACCATATCTTTTGATCTTTTTCGTGCTTTTCCAAGAACCTCGTTTCCATTGATGAACTTGAAAAAAGGCTCTTCCATACTTTGTCAATTTGTCCAGTGTATTAGTGCATTTCAGAAAACTTTTCTTTTGACCTTTTCTAGTTCTTCTCCAAAAACCTCGTTTACATTAGTGAATTCAAAAAAGAATCTTCTGTGCTTTGTCAATTCATTCATTGTATTGGTGCATTTCAAAAAACTTATCTTTTGAGCTTCTTCAAAGCTTGTACAAAAACTTCGCTTTCATCAGCCAACTTCAAAACAACCTGTTCGATGCTTTCTAGAAAACGTTCATTGCCAAACTTTGAAATTTCTCCATCAGTGCTTTGTCAAAAACTTATCTTTTTCATCCACAATTTCGAAAAGACTTAACTACCATTGGCGCTTATGCAACATCTCCAGATCCTCACTGAGGCACACTACTACAATTTTTTTGTTTTGATATCAATCTGTGATGTACCCAATTATCTTGTTGGGTTCCATTAATACCAAATCAACTAACACAATGATTCAAATGCTGAAATATATGTGCAACATGGCATACAAGCTCATGCTACTATCATTAACAATTAAACTTATGAATGCAACAGATTTAAACAGGCATAGAAGCAATCAAACACACACAACAACATTTATATATACAAAATACATAATAAGTGCAACATTCAATCAGAGTATTAAAGTTGTACATGACACAATGATCAAAACACTTATCTTTTGAAATTGATTTACAAAACCAATTGTCGACAAAGGACGTTCCTCCTAACCATATGATCTGTTGCACCAATTCTCTTTGCAACAAGCCACCCTCGAGTTGGGGCTGTGAGTCCACAAGGACAAGTAGGCTCCTATGGGTGTCTACAGCTCACTATAACAACTCAAAAAAACTAAAAACACAGTGACACAGCTCCTACAACAATTCCAACCACCCAACTCTCTTCCCCATAAGCTTGCACAACTTAAGTGATGTGATTTCCTTCTTTTCATCGCAGTCCCTTGGACAATATTTGTCCCCTCCAAGGCTTCAACATCGACCATCTAGGAATCTCTCTACTATGGGTTCTAGTAAATCCAATTGCATCAGGAGTTCTCACACAACAAGCTCACTTGCTCTTTGGCAATTTTCTCAACATAAAATTACTCACCGGCATAACAACCTCATTCTCAACATAATTTCCAACTTTAACAAGCTATCTTCAATACCTACTATGGTTGGGCACTCTTCTACAACACTCTCCTCTGGTTTTTCTCACTACTTGCTAATTGTAAAAACTGGTATTTTCCCTACCAGAAATTCCTCTTTTCCCATGCTTACTTGAATCTTACTTTTCCCACAGAGATGATTACACTCAAACCCTGCTTTCATAACTGAGTGGGATGATTTCCTCACTCAACCTTTTACATGAATTCAATTATTTGAGTGCTTAATAAGTCAAAGGGATAAATGGCTAAATGAAAAAATGATTAATGAAGATGGCTTAAGACTCAAGGCATAAGAAAACCCCCATTAAGCCCCCTCTCCCATGGAATCATAGCCCCCCCATTACTCTAGTCCTTACACTTCTACAACCGATGGTGTATTTCATTTTATTATTTTCAATGTGCAATGTTCACATATTACATCGCTTGGCTCGCGACCATTCATAAACTTGCCAATTATATAATGCTACATCGGGGGATCAAAACAAGGGGTGTTACAACTTACCAAAAAACTTGAGCACCATCCGCACTTTCATAATTTTTTAAATTCCATTGACGAACTTTGAAAAAGTGTTCATTTTTCGCTGCTCCAAAGGATTTGTCTATTGTTTTAACAAATTTCGACTTTGTAGATATTGCTTATTTCAGATTATTTTATGATTTTAAAAATTTTCCTTCGTTTTTCATTAAGAGTAAGTCATATATCACTCTATATCAAATGTATGGGAGCATGAAACCAAAACACGTTAAATTTTTTATGAAATCAAAACAAAATTGTACGCAAACTCTTGAAAGTTTTTGAGTGTCTTCTATACTCAACAAGCATTTGCAATGGAAATGTGATTGTTGTAAAATACCCTAATCGTCTATGATAAAAACAACATTTTTTTTTAAATTTGTTATATTCATATTTAAAGTTATGTTTCTTGTCACTTTCTTATGTACAGGGTTATACAAATTCTAAGCATTTACACTTGTTTTCCTAATATACAATGCATAAAAAACATTACAACAATCTTTATTGGAATAAAATAGCTTCTCTCGAGAGATTTGCATACACATTTGTTTTGACAAGTGTAAAAAACATGAAATTTTTGGCTACTTTTAAATTTTGTGTAGCGTCAATTTTGAAAAGACATGTATCGATGGTTTTGAAAAAACATGTATTAGCACGCCTGATTTCCTTTCTATCGCCAAACTTGAAAAAACTTGACTATATCGTTGCTTTTCAAAAAACTTGTATCGACAGTTTTAGAAAAAACCTTTTTTGATGCCTTTTCAATTCGTCCATTGTATCGACACATTTCAAAAACTTAGCTTTTGACCTTTTTCAATGCTTCTATTTTTTTTTTTTCATCGGAATTTTAGTTATGCCGAGAATTAAAAAAACCAGAAAAAGATAAAGAAACACTCAAAAATAGATTATACTACTGATATATGGAGTTTATACTTTGATGGTGTTGTTGCTTAGGTTGTTCTTGATAAGAGAGCAATGGTAAAACACCCTATGAAAGTTTTTATGCCTTCCCGCTTTAGGCTAGGCTGAAAAATTCCAGTACCCAAAAGAGGTATCCCTCACTTTTAAAGAAAGATTAAATGAAAAGACATTTTATAATAATAAGATAAAATGACACTTTAAGATGAATTGATATAGCACACACCATTACATAGACAATGGTAGGAAAGTTTATCCAATTTAAAACAGTTATCAAAATAAATTATGGAAACGAAACACCAAGGTAATCTCAAATTTTAATAAGTCAAATAGAATTCAAACATTGTTATTTATTATTTCAACCAAACATTTTTCTCAATAAAGAAACAAATTTTTCACATTTAACAATTAAATAGAAAGAAATATGAATACAACCTGATAAAAAGATTTACCTAAATTACTTGATTTACAGGAATAAAGTATTGGATACTAAGAATACCATAAAGCTTCACAAAACAATTAAATATATAAATAGTTGTTACCATTTTTTTATTTTTTTTTTAAAGTAAAAAAGGTAGTACCTGCTATATTAAGTTAACAGAGAAACATTGACAAAATACACAGAGATATAGTCATCCTGAGCCACCAAAAATGCTGCCGTTTTACCGGAAATCAACATAGTTTGGAGTGAAATGAGTCTAGGAAGATAAGCTAAAAACTGTTTTGCCCTCTGTCCTGCCCGAAGGAAACCAGGATAGATGGCCATAGTTCAAGTTAACATTGAGAAACAACATGATGAAACATAAAACAAACTAGCATAGGAGAACTCAGATACCCGGTGACCTGTCGCCATTGCCTTTCTGACACGTGGATCTGGCTGGGATGGTGAACGGTTGCGTGCACATTGGACATTTCCTTTTTTCTGGTGCATTGGAGTACGCATCAAGGAGAAAGTCCAGATGCTGTCCCATGAGGAGGGCTCTGTGCTCCTGGTCTGCCATGTGGCCTCGAACTTCGAACACTAGAGCCAAATGCTCTGCACGGAGGAGTGGACCATGCAAATTATTGTTTCTTGCCTCGTCGAAGGTTTCATTCCCCACTTCCACGTTCATCCCTGCTCTGGCCTCGTTCACGTTCAGTCCTGCTCTGGCCACGTCCAGATTCATCCCTTCTCTGTTCTCGTCCACATTCATCTCTACGCAGGCCTTGTCCCGAGTCTCATCCTCGCTTGTTGCCTTCTCAGCATGGCTGGTGGGGCTGTAGTCACCCGTCCATGGTATCTCTTCGACAAAGCAAATTGGGAATTCTTCTGCCGACTCTCCCTTTAGACCGCTTCCAGCCTGTATTTCAGGCACCGTGGCTTGGGGTTCCAGGGTGGTCGCGAAATCCTCCAGGTAGGGCATTTCTTCGACATAACAGGATGGAAACTCGTCCGCAGCGCCTCCCTTCAGATAGCTTCCAGGCTCAATTGCAAGGGTGTGCATGGTACGCTCTGTCCCAGGCTCAGTGATGGTGGCATGGAGTGCCAATCGGTCAGCTCGAGCTCTCTGTTGGAGGATGGAAGTCGCCATTGATAGAGCATGCTCAAGGTTCTGCCTTCTTTGCCTCTGCTCTTTGTGGGTGTACCAGGCCGAGCCTCGACATATTGAATGCTGGTTGTGCTAGTGCGTTCGTGCGAGGGAGAAGTCCCTCCTTCGTATAGCGGCTGTATTGGTCGACTACCATCATAAATGCCGAGGGGATGGGGAGCGGCCTACAACATTTAAGCTATGTCTTGATGCCGAGCCATGTGGCAAGGCATCGCCGCGTGTCACCCCATTCGGGGCAAATAGTTGTTACAATGATCCAAATGCAATTCATGAAAATATTGTATATCTACAAGGATTGATATAAACCGTAAGAAAATAGTGACTGTGGTAAAACAAAGATCATGTCTTTATTTACCCATTCACTACTCAATAATTTTATTCAAATAAACATAACACATTGTTTAAAGAGCATTAAATAAAACTAAACAATAAAAACAATTTGTTTAAAATTAGTGATGAATCTATCGAGACATAAAATGTCAAGTGTTGTAACATAGAATCTCGAATTCACATGAACATTCCTCGTCAAAGCGAGTTCTTCAGAAATCAATGTATGTCTTTCATACATAAAATGCCGACCCACATCTCCTTTTATATCCTTCTATGCTAACTACCTCTATAACTAACTTTCCACGTAGACTTAATGTCCAAGTGTAATCATGTGCTTGTAGTTAGTGTTGGGACCCTTTTTAAACTTTGAGCTTTGGACCAGATGATGACTTTCTAGTACCAGAAGATGGGCCTTCATTGCGTTCTTTAATTATGATTCCTTTTTCTCTATGTGCCCCATCTTTGTGCTTTTCAATGTCATTTCTTACTTTGTTCTTACTCGGCTTTTATTCTATTTGGGCGTTGGTTAAACATTTTACTTTTTGGTTTTTTTGGTCAGAATCCGATGATGTAAATTTGGACAAAATCGCTCTTTTATGTTGTTTAAATTGTATTTATAAATGCATAAATGGATTCAGCGTGCTGAAAAATCCCCGGGGCACTCAGATTAAACAAACTTAGCCACTCAAATCTGCAAATCCAACCATTCATCACCGGATTTCGGGAAAAATCAAACGAAAAAAGTTACCATAAAACAACCAAAAAGTAAAACGTTTAGACTACTGCTTATTCTATAATCTCCTCTTGTTGTGAAACGACCTCTTCTTGAGATGTTAAATGTGTTGACGATGAAACATTGTGCTTGAAACGTAAAATCTGATTCCATTGATGACCTGTAATATAAGAATGAAATAACACTTTTTTGTACAAAGATTCCAAAATTAGTATGGAAATGCTATGGTAAAGGTGATAAATAATTTATAAATGTGTAACTAGAATTAAAATAGAAAAATCACACTCTAGGGACTCAATAACTTGTTTTCCTTAAATAAGTTCATTCCCTTTTTTAAGGAAATCCTCAGTAATTATCCTCAGGAATTACTACTAAGAAAAGAAAAAGTACATTATCCTCAGTAATTATTAAGCATAGATATGAATGATGTGATCTTCAACTCCCTCCTTATGTTACCTCACGTTCCTGACCATTATTGTAATGTGTTCCGACCATCACTTCCTCTTCTAACCTCACAGATTAGGGGACATTTGTTATAGCCTTATTTTCCACCCTAGGGACACATGGAGGACCCATTGATGATTTCTTGTTGAGGCACCCTCTTCTACCTTTGGAGTTCATTGATTTTGAGGGAGGTCACACTCTGATCCATTAGCAGAGCATGACTTGTCATAGGCTGCATCATTGACAACATGCGATCGGTCATTGGCTGCATTACTAACAACCCGTGATTGCCTCTGTATCCTTCTAGAATTGGTGAGTTTCAAGGAGATCAATGCTAGGTGAGTTGTTTCTCTCATGATATGATCTTGGGAACTCTCATTCCAATCGAGGTTCATTGATTTCTAGAGATCTAGAAGCATCCCCTAGCCTCCTACACCAATATATATATATATAAAGAGGGTTTTCCAAGGGTAAGAGGAGGAAGAATCATACAGGTACATGCTATAGAAATTTCAGAGGAGCTCTTATACAGAGATCAATATTCATATAAGGCCGTCCTTGCTTATGTGAGGGATAAGGAGGAGTTGGAGCAAGGGCCTAAGGAGGACTTCTTTCATGACTCAAGGTATTTATCATGATTGATGTACTATTTCTCCATTCTTAATATAGATCGATATAGTTTTCGCCTTCTAATGCTTGTGAATTTAGTAATTAATACTTTTTTGTGAAAGATATAATCTTTCCTTGAGTAGATTAGGCAAGATTTGGTTTAAATTTGTATTATTTAAGCTTGAAGAGGTTTGTGAAAGGCGTGTATTGTCTCTTTTTGTGCAGGTAGTAGGTTGCAAGAGCCGGAGTTGGATCTTCGGAGCTACACTAGCTACGAACACACGAGGACAACCTTCAGAAACGAGGTATGCCTTTCCATCCCACTTTAATAGCATAATTAGGATAAATCTGATAGATCCATGGAGAACCTTGTTGTGATATATCCCATTGTCTATCTTGGATCAAGGGCAGATCCAAGGGAGAACTCACCTATCTGTAGGAGGGAAATTTCCACAAACAATTAGCCAATTTTTTCACTACAGAGCATTATAGGCATCTTATCTTGTCATCAAATAGACATCTCTTCCACTACCCCACACAATACAAGGAAGATCTTCTCTTCAACAAAATTTTCTTATGCACGTTTTATCTTTTCTTGCTTAAGCTTTTCAACCTTTTTTGATATTTGAGAATTAAATTCTCAATCTTCCATTCTCTAAAGCTAAAACATCCCTTTCCTGATATGCACCTATTAATTCTTTCAATTCCACCTAATCATGCCAAGGCATATTTAGTTTGGTTTTGATATTTCTAATCTCATTTGGATCAATAAGATTCTTAATACTTTCATTTCCTTTGGTGGTGTTGATATGGGAAAATGTCCCATGCCAACAAGAGGGATAATTTCTCGATCATAGATCCCAATTAGATCTGCTCTTGTTTGGGATGGTGATCTCCTTTGAAACATGGGCCCGGTTGGCACCAACAAATCCATCACTCTCCGAAGAGAGACTTTCTCACGAATATCTCTAACTTTATGTGTGCGTTTTAATCTAATATGCATAAATATAAAATTAACTAATTTATTTTTCCTATCTCAATTGAGAGCGAGACTCAAGGTAAAAGATGTAGATTTGAACGATCAATTACTAAGAAAAGAAAAAGTACATTATCCTCAGTAAGTATTAAGCATAGATATGAATGATGTGATCTTCAACTCCCTCCTTATGTTACCTCACGTTCCTAACCATTATTGTAATGTGTTTAGGCCATCGGCTCCTCTTCTGACCTCACAAATTAGGGGACATTTGTTATAGCCTTATTTTCCACCCTAGGGACACATGGAGGACCCATTGATGCTTTCTTGTTGAGACACCCTCTTCTACCTTTGGAGTTCATTGATTTTGAGGGAGGTCGCACTCTGAGCCACTAGCAGAGCGTTACCTGGTTTAAGACAAATCCCTTACATTTTACATGAGAAGACATTCATATATATGTGATTAAAACTCCACTTGATAGGAGTGATAGTATGGGCTAATGACTCTACCTTGAGTGTCCATCTTCACAAATCAATATTTAATCAAATTGGGGATCTTTTACAACCTCCTTGAGTGTCCATCTTCACAAATCAAGATTTAATCAAATTGGGGATATTTTACAACCTCTTATAAATTCTTTTAGTTGCTTTTGAGATTTGTTGTATTGTTTGGCCTGAGTTTATTCATTAAGTTTTTTTGCGCCAAATTTTTAGCCATAAGCTTTGGGTTTCCCATCATTAGGTTTTTCTGTTTTGGACCTCATACTAATGGGATTAGGATGATCAAGGGTTTATGTTTATAGTGATGGATTATATNACTCTACCTTGAGTGTCCATCTTCACAAATCAATATTTAATCAAATTGGGGATCTTTTACAACCTCCTTGAGTGTCCATCTTCACAAATCAAGATTTAATCAAATTGGGGATATTTTACAACCTCTTATAAATTCTTTTAGTTACTTTTGAGATTTGTTGTATTGCTTGGCCTGAGTTTATTCATTAAGTTTTTTTGCGCCAAATTCTTAGCCATAAGATTTGGGTTTCCCATCATTAGGTTTTTCTATTTTGGACCTCATACTAATGGGATTAGGATGATCAAGGGTTTATGTTTATAGTGATGGATTATATATGATAAAAAATATCTCTCATGGGATCAATCTCAAGTGCTACAAGAAGAATAAGAGAGAGTGTCATGTATGGAAGAAGAAGGGATCATGGGGGAGTATTATCTGGGGGAAGGGGAGGAGGAATAATAGATAATGAGTGTGGAAGTATTCTTAGGGGAAGGGGGAGAGGGAAGGAAGCATGGTTATTTAGAATATTAATACGAGGATTAGGAAAGGGGATGTTACCTAGGTTCCTTTATCATCTAAATAGAGGGTCTAAAACCAATTTTGGAGCTAGATGTTACATAGAGCCTTCTAAAACATTTTACGCCTTAGACTTGGGATTGGAAATCTAACTTGTCATTATTGATATTATCCTTGAATTTAGAGTGCCATTTTCTTTCCAAGTGTGCATCACATCATCATGGTACACCCTACATTTTGAGGGATTTTTTTCAAAAACCAAATCATGTAGTTCCACCTTTGATCCAATCTTGATGGATAATTTTTCAAGAATTTTTTTACTCAAATGAAGGGTAACTCATATTAGAGCATAAGTTTCCATCCTTTTCTTAGTGGTTAACTAGGATGACCAAATGAACTCATCTAGGCAATTCAAAATTGATTTTATCCATCTGGATGTCTAAAAATAATACAATAGGAATGGGTGACCCAACCCACATTGGAGTCTTTGAGGGAACATCCAAACTTGTTTCAAAGTCTATCTAACAATAATCACATGTAAAGGACTGTGTGATTCATGAACGAGGGACCCCTTCAAAAATATAATATTTATCTACAATAGAGACACATATCAAAATACCCTTTCCCAATAAGAGCCAAACTAAATCTTCCTTAAGAGAATAGTTTTTAGAAATCACATCTTTAATATCCCTTGTTGGAACATGGGTAGACCCAGGGTTCAACACACCAACAACGCACCAACAAAACCCTAACTACCGACCCTTTCGACAACACCTGTGAAGCAGATGAAGTCTCACCTGAGGTAGAGGCAGGAGTGGTTGCAGGACTCAGGTGTCTGCAACCTTAGTTGGGACACAAATCTGTGATTGTAATATTTAACAAAGCACTTAACAGTTATATTTATCCATATTCAGTTCTTAGTTACATCGCAGTTAAACCCTAATCACAGTAAAACGCAGTGGTCAACCAGATCTGGCATCTAGCAACACTTAGCACAATGGAACTAGTCAGATCTAGCAGATTCAAGGAATAAGAACATTCATATAAGTCATATCTAACATCCGTATACATCATTAACACAAAGCATAAACAAATCTATCTATCTATATCAAATCACTTAGCAATTAAATATATAAACACATCAACACATTGCACAAAGCAGAGCAACACAACATATACGTGGTTCACCCCCACCCTGGGGCTACATCCACCAACTCTTCTTCTTTATTATCTTTGTCAAGCTTCTTACAGGCACATAGCATCAAAATCCTACTCCGCAAAAGACAAGATATCTGTGCAGCTCGCTAGATCCTCCTTCCCCGAGTAGATCTAAGCACGCAACCTTACACAACCTCTTACAATGACTTGCACTTAGCTCTGCAAGTCTCACACAATATGCACAAAGCACTTACAATCACATAGATCTAGCACTTAGCCATTCATAGCTGCTCTTTTCTTACATTGCCTAGACATCTATTTATACTTTACAAAATATGCCTAAACATGGGTAAACCCATGGGCCGACATCCCATACCCGTTACATAATCCCAAATCCCAAAAAGGACCCA
Organism: Picea sitchensis; assembly: GCA_010110895.2. Classification (NCBI taxonomy): domain Eukaryota; kingdom Viridiplantae; phylum Streptophyta; class Pinopsida; order Pinales; family Pinaceae; genus Picea; species Picea sitchensis. Next base: position 36,004 of record SNQJ01S0092976.1, read on the forward strand.
AAAAGGGGCCGAGATCCCGCGATCTCTGCTTGGTCTTGTGCTCCTCCTTCGACAGGCTATTGAAGTCCCAAACTAGGTCAAAATTGACCAAGGATCTCCCAAAACTTGGTCAAGGGCCAACATGCCCCCAACACTCACTTGTGACTCGTCCCGAGTCACTCTGATCTGGGAAGTTCTGCTTCGAAAGCGTTGAGCTTGGCTCGAGTTGCTTCTACTTGCTATTGTGCCATGGCCTCTTGTGCAGTGAACTCTTGGATGACTACCTCATTCACAGGTCCCTCTAGGCGTTATTCAACTGTACTGACAACTTGCTCGAGTTCTGCTCCTCAGCCTTCGACCTCTGTGAACAATTGGTAAGCTTTATATTATATAGGTTGGAGACTCTGAGTTACTTCCATAACTCTGCTCTGGATAGTGTGGATCTGCTACTGGGAAGTGCGCTGCTCTTGGGAGCGCTTAATTATTTCCACAGCTGAGAGGGGCTTCAGCTGCGCTTGTATCGTTTCGGCTTGATACTTCGCCTCTTGGAGTTGCGACTCCAGTGCCTTCAGTTCTGGATTCTCAGTGAGTTTCTCGTAGGTCTGGGCACTGCGATCAATAAGTTTCTTACATTCCATAGCAAGGGATTTTATTCTCTCAACTACGCTTGCAGTTGCTTATCTTTGATCCCTTACACCCTGTGGAGTATTGGGTACTGCGCGAAGCTCTAAGTCTACGATGCATTGTTGTAGCTGCTGGATAAATTTTGTGAGCTTCTCTACTTGCTGCGTGACTCAGTCCTCTACCTTTATTTCTACGACTGTCACAGAGCGAAGTGCTCTGCTGACCGCTTCTTTCACTTTGAGTTGCTCCGTGAGCAACTGTTCTTTTCCTTGTTGTATCTATGCTTTTTCTTCATCAAACTTTTCTTAGAGAGAATTCTTTTCCTGTTCTGCAGCTCGACGTTGCTCTGCAAGTACTCCTTGTACTTGCGCCAAAGCCTGGGTGGATTGTTCTGTTTCTTCTTATGATCATCAAAGGCGATCTTCGACTGTATCAGCTAGTCAGTGGAGTTGGGATGGCTCATCTCCCAACTCTGGTTCTCCCGATGGCAGGGGCGTAGTGGAAACTGCGCGGCTAGAATGAAGGGCCTGATGTACCCCTCGGATTTTGATTTCAATTCTATCATACATGTCCTCCTACTTCGCTCCTTATTTCTCTGCTATCTCCAGTGAAGCATCATTCATGGCTGCTATGATGAAGTCAAAGTCATCGGAGGTGAGGACAGTCTACATCTTGGTCATGGTGGCTTTCAATTTCTTCTGGGAAGAAGGTTTATGGGGGGGAACCTTCCTCTTCTTCAAGGTGTCAACCTCGTCTTTGGGTGGTGTGACTTCACTTGGTCTCTGTTCAGCTTCTACTTCGTCACCACCCCCTCAGTCAGGTGACATAGAAGCAGTTTTTCCTGAGATGTTTCTTAGGTTTTGGACCTCCTTAGTCTTCTTTTGCCTGCTGGTTCCGAGTTTATTCTATTCTTTATGAGTGTCTTCTGGGCTGTCAAGATCAGATATCTCTACAGGGTTGGTGGGGATAAGGAGGTCATCGGACCATTCCTTGGTGATCTCCTCAAGGTCTTCTTCTGTGAGTTTGTAATATGACTGGAGCTGCTCTTGATGTTCATCTGCTCGTGTTGTAATGTAGATGAAGTGTCGATCTGAGCTGAACTTCATTAGTGTTCGGAACCTCTGTAAGGTGTTCAGGGTCATGCGAGGCTCAACTTCAATGGCTCGCTTTAGCTCGAGGTAGTATGTATGAAACACAACATTCGACTGCCATTGTTTGTTCATATCAGTTGAATACCACAGGGTAGCAAACTTTGCCGCAAACGGTTCGAACGACTCTATGTTGGGGAAGGTCACTCCTTCTAGCATCTCCCACACAACAAATGCAATGAGGACCAAGAGCCAGCTGAAATGAAATTCATAACCATGATCCTGTGCTTCTCGACAATCTAGTTCCAACTGGTTAACTAGGTACTTTGCCCAGTTCATTGCCCAGTTCATTTGTAGGCCTTCCACACACTTCCCTGCGAGGTCAACGACAAAGCCAGTGACCTGCATAGGTTGGTTCTTCCTTACTAACTTTCCATCTATCATTTGACATGCTAGGCGCACTGCACCACTCTAGATGGAAGCTACCTTGTAGCCTCTTGTTCCCTTCTCAACATCACCATATGTATCCTTGATCTTCTGTGCGAGTGCGCGATCTGTGGCTTTTCCTGGATAAAAGTCCTGTGGGTCGGGTCCTTGCATACTCAGTCCTATGATCCTGTGGATCAGCATTGGGTCAACTGTAATGTGGCGGTCTAGCCATAAGTAACCTCCATGGTAACACGACAGTAGCATCTTGACACATGCGTTGACTTCCTAGTGTCTTCCGAAGTGTGGGATCTTCATGACATTTAGCAGGGTGGACTGCATGAGGTTCATCGTCCATGACTGGGGGATTATCTTTGAATTCTTCCCTTTAGTTCTGGTTAGGTACTTGTATAGGGAGATCATATCGTAGATCTTGCGATCTTCGAGATTGAAGTCGTTGAACTTCAACGCTACAATATTATCCTACTCTACTCGAACTGTGCGTATCCCCTTCAGGAGGTATGCAATGACCATGGTGTACTCAAATTCTCTTGGCACGCTATCACGATTCACCACACCAGCCAGAGGTGGGATGTAAATGGGCAATATGGTTTGAATCTGTTTTGCATTTGCGAGGTCGTCTTTATGCTTGGTTCTCTTTTCTACTGATGGTCAGGATGGCACCGATCCGCGAGCAGTCGACGAAGAGGCTTGCACCAGTCTCATCGATGAAGCTTGTATACCTGTAGACATCGACATGACTATTTCAGTCATGAGGTTGATCAAAACTTCTTTGACAACTTTCTCTGCAGCACTAAACTCGTCCGACATACACACTCAGGGTTGGAAATCTTCGGGTTCGAGGGGTAACTTAGACACTGCAATAGGATAGAGGGAAATAACACAATGATCACTGTGTAAAATCAACAAGTCTGCAGGCTCAGATTCACGATTAGAAAAAGTGTTCTCGGTGTATGGCGCAACAATATAAATAGATAACTTGGCAACGGATTGCTTGCAATGGTCGAGAAGCCTTCATTAACTCTGTTTTGTCTGTTATGGCATGGTCCAACGGTCTGGTGGCGAACCATAAATGCCTTTCTACCCATTCGGGGGGGGGGG
>SNQJ01S0092977.1:6966-31320 GCA_010110895.2 Picea sitchensis
ACTTCAAATTTTCTTTACCCATTGTTAATAGAAATAGAAATATATTTATTATATAGAATCACATTGTAACTAGATAAATTTGGCTCAATAGAAAACTCAATAAAAAAAATTCTAAGGTCAACAACAAGGTTTGAGCCATTACAATAATATACTCGTTAAGAGCTCAACATGTCACTTGCGGGAATTGAACCTAGGTGGGGAGGTTAACAATCATTCCTCCCCCACCTAGATGAGGTGATAGCGGAGCGAGTAATGCCAACCACCTGGCTAGAGGAACCCATGTGTAATCAATTTAAGCCCTCCAATGCACCTCATGGAGAGACGTGAGGTCACATCTCACATGCTCATAGTTAATATAAAGAAGGACGCCATTAACAAGGTTCATTCCACAGGGTCGTTGCATATTAACGCCATCTAACTGATGTCAAGGTTGGGCATAGGTAATAAACTAATGTTGGAGAAGGTCAGGTCTGGTTGTACTCAACGTTGGCCTCGCATGGTGGTGGTTGTAATTCATGATGGTCACTCCCCTCTTGAGAGGAGTAATGGCACAATTGGTATGGCATCCAACAATTTAAGGTGGTGCGATGGCATGGGTATTGTAGCACGAGCCATAATCATGTGATTTGTTTGCAATGACATTGAATTTAAAGCCTGAAGAAAGGTTATTTTTCTATGTATCTCTCCTTGTTTGAATAGTTTATCTGGCTCCCAGCACGATCTTCCCTTACAATCCTGGGAAATTTCTCTTCTCTACCATTTCGATTGCATTCTCATGGGCATAAGGATGGAGCAAGGAGGTTCAGGGCGAAGGGGTCGACTCCAACGCATAAGACTACCTCTTCCATGGGCCCAACAAGAGGCTATGGCAGCAGCAGAGGTCTCCAATGTTCACACTCCCCCCAAAATTCGTGCAGAACTGGAACTCATGGAGGTGGGCATCCGCTTAGAAAGATTCATAACTCAAAACAGGGACATTGATGTCAAGCTCACTGCCTGGATCCTAAACATAGGGTCCTCGCGATCTCAGGAAACAAAATATTATTGCATTGTTGATCTTCACTGGCACATTAAGGCTCTCCTTGGAAGAGTAATGGTAGAAAGGAACGTAGACACTGGTGAAATATCATTGCAATTGGCATATATACAGCTACAAATTAAAGCAGTGGACCAAAAAGTCTCCCTCCTGGCAAAAAAGACAATGAGCTTGAACTTCAATGAACTAAGCGAAGGCATTCCACGGGTTCCAGAGGACAATGTCCCCTCTCCTCCAGCTTAATTTCTTCATGCTATGTTATTTAGTTTTATGTATTTATTATATAGGCTCTATCCAGATAGACCACCACCAGTCAACCTACCAGTTTACTGTATAGAGGCTTTCTAGTTTTTTTTGTTGTTATCTAGCAGACATAGACAAAATATTTTTTGATAAAAACAGGCATTCAACCTCAAGCAACAGTTATTTTGTTGTTGGTCTGGTTTCCCAAGTATCAAACCAACAACTGAAAATATGTATTTTTTCCAATGTTAATATATTATAGGCATAGATAGCTTGCAAAAAAAACAATCATTCCTCCCAACCACCCAAACTAAACCCAATTGACAAAAAACTCATTAAATTATCCTACAATAAATTTGATTTGAGAAAGAAATGATTTTAACTAAAATTATATATATATATATATATATGGGTTTCGAACCTATGTATGATTTTATGAGTTTGTTCAACTCGATTCTAATTTACATCAAAATGCTTATGTGTATTTATTAGCTACTTTGTGTTACACAATTTTAATTTTACAAAATAATTTTGGCTTACACATTTTCATATATATTTGATTCAAGTGAAGTATAAACAAGATTGCATAGCAACGTATACCTTCCCCTAGATATAATAAAACAATAAATGAACATATGCTTTCAATACTATATATGGAAATATGATATTCTTCTACGAACTTGCATTAACCACATTTAGTTTCATATTTTTCCGTCACGGTTTACTTTCCCTATTATGGAAATTTTATTAAAATAATCAATACACCTAGATCTTAGATTTCACTGGTAGATTGTTTTCTTACTTTAATGTTATTCAGGTAACATAGGCTATCACAGCCTATATTGATATGGAAATGATCTATCTTAGTTTTGATCTTAGACATCATATTTAAAAAATTATATATATATAAACTTCTTGGATACTCTTTCTTGCTTTTAAACATTAAAATATAGCAGAGACTATTCATGAAAACTGCATGCCTTTAAACAATAAAATATAGAACAGATTGTTCATGAAAACTGCAACATTGACAGGAGAAGCTTTTTCCACACCAGTCTAGTCGAATTAAAGCCAGAGCAGCGATTTTTTAGACGGTTTTGGACACCATTTTGGGGCGAGTACGACTCTCGAGACTTTGGCTAGATCTAGAGAATCGTGTAAGAGGTAAAATCAGAGATCGTACTCTAGAATTTGTGGCTTTGACATTTTGGCCGATAATTGAAGCTTAAGGGAAAAGATATTATTCACCGAGGCTATATATGCAAGCATCCAAAGTATTAGTAGTGGTAAAAATGTGATGTAGTTTGGAATAGAGGAGGAGAGACGCATGTGTTATTTGCACGGTAAGAATTGAATTATTTTGGAAGCGAAGGGATTCTAGTTTGGTCTCTGTGTTGAAGTGAAGAAATAATCGAAAAGTGTTTGGTCAGAGGTCGTTGTTAACAGGTCCATGAAAGCGCTTAATCATTTCGCTGAAAGGCGTATACCTATTGGAGATGGGCACAATTAATGATCTTTTAATATTAAATTATAATATGATGGCTACACATTGAAGATGTCGGTATATTCTTAGTCATCCTCCAAAATCAACGAGTCAGATTTATTGTGATAACTTCCTTGCATTTATGAATGCATCAATTAACCTGTTTACTTTTTAACATTTACCTAATCATATTAAGAAATTACTGTAACATCATATGATTGCCACGTTTAAATAATTAACCTTTGAGATTACCACGTTTAGCAGGCACTCCTTCAACTTCATTCTTGGAAATTACACGTATTAGACAAGCCATGGATTTAATCAATTGTCTGTGTGTTTCCTCTACCTCTAATTTCCTCAGCTATAAGCCTTTCGGCGTTCACCAACCGCGAGTTAGCGGTTGTACTAGTATTATGATTAATCAGAAGCCCGGAGGACTCTATTATGTCTGTAGATTTGGCGGATTTTGAGGACGCCACCGTCGTACAAAAACTCCATTCATAATTATACCAGCCACAGAACCTGACTAAAACTTTTAATAATATTAAATAGCTCTTCACAGGCCACCACCACCTCTGTAATAAGAGGTTCAATTGTTCTACCAATAGGAATAAAGAAAAATAATCTAAATATTAACATATATATAAAATTCAAGAGTATAATGTTTAACCTTGTAAAAGCCCTTAAATTTATAGTCAACTTTTCTATTAATATGCAGTCAAAACAATAGAGATCGCTATATACCTGGCGCGGCAGGTATAATAAGATTTTTTTTAGATATACACGTCATGTGGAACAAATTAGCTCGTTTCCTCTCCTACTGGTTTTAATTCAAATCGAATGCAATATACCAAGTACATTTTTTTAAAAAGGAAATGATAATAAATTCCTTGAAACATTATTTAATAACTTCGTTGGTTTCCATTGTCCCTTTATGCATAATAATTTCATTATTTTTTAACCAAAAATATTGATTTCACAATTTATAGATAATTTGTATTCCTATATTTAAAAAAGAAAACTATTACACATCTCAATTTAAAATTACAGGTATAGAATTACTCGTACCTCGATTGCTAAGGAGAAATCCTCCTTTGCATCAACTTGTTGATCCCTTGTTAATCCACTTTTTGACCATCCTACCAACTTATATGGGTACTCTCCTTCCCCAATGACCCCCAAGTTGCAATGGGGTTGTATAGAAGGTATTAATCTAGTAATAAGAGAAGAGTGAAGTTGTTAATCTTTGGAAGAAAATACCCGCTTCACAACACTATTCAATGGACCATATTCTGAACAATCACCAATAGAAGGTTTTCAAACATTACGACAACCATCCAGCATTACAGTGAAAAAAAGTATTTTCCTCTTAGTTAAAACTTTCCTTTTATAGGTTCTCTAGCTCATGCCACTTGTCCAACTTCTGAAAAAATATAATTTACTAAATTAATATTTACCTATTAATCACCCACCCATGTCTCACTCATATGCACAAGTGCACAAGTAATTACTTATTCAAAAATACAAAATAATGAATTATCCTGACCCAACTCCTACAATTCCTATTTTCACTCTTAGGTATTCCCTTATCTCCTCTTCATTTCCTATTTCAGTGGGTGCATATGGAATTACTATTTTAGTTATTTATTATATTTCCTTAACTTATCCCAACCCACTTTTCTTTTCCCACACTTTTATTTGAATTTCAATTCTTGTTCCTCTTTCTTCTCATTGATTTGTGGGTGCACTAATAATTAGTTTTAGTTGATTAATAATTACTTTATTTTTATTTCATGCACACTCCTAGAATGATTTTAATTGTCTTATTAACTTTTAATTAACTAGATGTTCATCCATTTTTCGTGTCATAACCTTTCATTTTATGTTAATTATCATTAGGCAGAAAAACCCTCTTTTCATTCCACTTCATAGTCCTTTATGTCCCATATAAGTCACATAGTCACATAGTCCCATATTACTTATTAGAAGAAATCATATGTTTACACGTCATTTTTATGATATCCGTCATGCGGAGATTCTTTTCCCATGCATAGATTCCTCCCATCAGATTTTTTCTCCACATTCTGCATACTCATCCTTCTGCATGAGTCGACACTTAGTTTATTTTTAATTGTTTCTCATGTGGAGAAGTTAACACATACCTTTTCTTTTTCACTTTTGCAATCCCCACTTTTCTCTCTGCACTTCCACAATCCTCATTTTTCTCCAACACTTAGCCATTTTTTCTAACATCCTGCACTCCTACCTTCCGCAATATTCCATACTTAGTCATTTTTCAATTTCCACCACCTCTACATCACCCTTTATCCACATTACTTGTACATATATATATTATTGTCCTATACTTATCCAATTTATAGTCATTTCTCATGCAAAGAAATTTACATGACTCTACTTCCACATGACTCTACCTCTGCATGACTCTATATCTACAACACTTATCTCTCCATCCCCATCATACACCATGAGTCGCATACATAGTGTATTCTCGCACTGGACAATCATTCATAACTTTCAACGCAATTATGGTCCATTTATAAGGTTATGACTCTCAAGAAAAAAGGTGATTGTCGGCACTAAAGGAGGATTAGTTATCTCAATTTCCCATGGAGTACTTTCAGGATTAAAAATGAAAAACAAAAAGTTGACTATTAAAAAATATGGGAGGATAATGAGGACTTACCTAGAAGTCACAAAATTTAAAATGATAAGTCTAATCTCCTACAATCGATAACTGGATTTCTAGGGGAAAAACACCCACTCCAAACTTGTGATGAACAAATGATTTTGAAATCATGGTTTCGCACCCTATTTATAAATTTTCTACCTTAAAATTAATTTGGCCTGTCAATGAGCACCCTAGCTCCATTTTCTATGTCATTTGCACCATTAAATTCATGTTTTGGAACATTTTCACACATTGGATTTTGTTATTTGTGTGAAAGATATTGATCTAGGAGAAACATTTCCCAACATTTTTATAGACAAAGTGTGATTCCCCCTTTAGCTATATTCTCCCTACTATACTATAGAAGTAAGTTTCCCCTTTGTAGCATTGAATCATTAACCTATTTGTCATCTTCAAATATCCTTTAGGTTCCACCATGTTTCTTCTAGTTGCCTTGCCATTTCTAAGCTACACAACACACTCATCTTATAGTAGAACTCCACCTCAATGGGTTTCCCTAGTTTAGAACAATTTGCATTATGGGACCTATTCCACTCATTCCCCTTAAGATCATGAGTCATTTAAGTCTAGATTTGTATCATAGAACATCATATTTTTTTCTCCTTGTTTATTTCCTTTACCCAAAGACTCTTGAGTAGGTACTATTGGTTTTTGATATTGTTCTTCTCACTCTATGGTTGAACCCATAATTTGAACCTCATCCATGTGTTGAAGCTCCCATTTATATTCAAACATTTTCCATCATTTTTCTTCAAGGAAACCCAACCCAAGTGGACACCCTTGTTGTGTTGACCTGTTAGCATATTCCCTACACATAGTTCAGAAACCATTTGGTCACCTTTGGAACTTGTCTCTTCGACGTAACATAATGGATTCTTTTATTCTTTATGAAGAACAAAACCCAAAAACACATGTTGGAAAACCATAAAATTTCAAAAAATCAAAAAAATCAAAAAACCAAAATCAGTGAATGCAACTTAGTTATGATCAGTACCACCAACACTTGTTGGAAAACCATAAAATTCAAAAAACCAAAATAAGTGAATGCAACTTAGTTATGTTCAGTATCACCAGATTGTACCAACAACTCATTTTCTCATTATCAATTCAAGCAATTGTCAGTGTCACCCTTGTTTGAAGCATTTGCACTAATTCACCTATGTCTATTCATTCACACAAAATACATTGGTTGATTGCATCCCACTCATCCCATCCAATTCATAAGATTTTCACACACCATATTTGAATTCCATCTAACAAGCGACAAAGTGGAATGCGACGGAATGAGTGGAAGGTTGGCAGACAAGAGAGCGAGTCACCAGGGGACGTTAATAGTTTGATGGGAAATTGGGTGAGCCTTATGTAGGGAAAATGCGACAAAATGAAGACTTGTGACTTGAGTCTTGTGCTCCCATATTATCTGCGCATTGAGAAATTCATAATGTAAATTGTTGCGTCAATTTTAAGGAGATGAGTTGGAGCTTATTCGTTGAAATATTTGGTCTGTTTGATTTAATCGAAGAATGTCCAGTCGTAACTAAACAAATAAATATTCTTAATTTAGATAGAAGTGTGTCCACATATACCTACCTAGAATTTGATATGGTCAAGATTTTTCCACAATATAATTGACATGTGTCCACATGCTTTATTTAGACAGAAGTATAACTAACAGGACTTTGATCTGGTCAAAATATGTCCACAATGCAACTATTATGTGTCCACATATAGGAAAGGGAACTCAGGAAAAAAAATTATAAATAAGGATGCGCTCTGTTCAATTGATGCATTGATAATGTGAGGGAAAAAGGTTATGTAACTGTTCAAAATAACTGAACTGGATATTTTTCAAGTGTTCTTAATTGTAGAGAAAAATATTGAAAAGGTCCAGTTCTGCAAGAATTTAAAAAAAAAAATTGAATTAAGGGTGGCAGGGTGGTGCTAGGGTGAGTTGAAGCTCACTGAGGATTGGCATCCTCGATATTTGTATTAGTTTTATTTCTGATAGGATTGGTTTCCTCATTATCTGTGACTGATTGGTGCCTGAGAGGATTGGTGTCCTCATTATCTGCAATGGGTGGGTTTTTGTCAAACTGAAAAATTATAAATTGTAAGTTGGTGCTTGTAGAAGAACATAAAGAAAGATGTTTTGTGGTTTTCTCCCACATTGGGTTTCCACATAAAAATATTGTTGTACTATTTTTTCTGTGTTTTTTTTATTTCTGCATGCATTGGTGATTAAGTAAGCACTTCTAAACAACTTTAATCATTGAAAGGAAATAAATTAGTGAAAATTGATACAATATTGAATATTTCTTTGAGTTTCAACAATTGGTATCAAAGCCCATGTTCCTTTAGTAACAGCCTAACAGCTGGAAGGAAGATCGCACAGAGCATATGGTGAGTCAAGATTATTTTTCTTCTTCAACCAGACCTCCTCTATTCAATGGAACAAATGTTTCATTTTGGAAAATTAGAATGAAGACCTAAATGATGTCTCTTGGTATGGAAGTCTGGAAGATTGTGGTAGATGGTTATAAAATACCAACTACTCTTCCAACTGATGAAGCTGGTAAGAAAAATTATTACAATAATGCAAGAGATATGAATTCCATCTAAGGAGGACTTGCAGAAATAGAATTTGTCAAAGTAATGCAGTTGGAATCCGCAGAGGAAATATGGGACAAACTAGTAAACAGTTATAAAGGAGATGAGAAAATAAATTTGGCCAAACTTCAAGCTTATAGAATGCAATTTCAAAGCCTAAGAATGAGTGGAGATGAAAATATTTCAGGTTTCTTTCTCATATTAGATGAGGTTGTAAATACTATGAAAGGACTAGGTGAGAACATTGAAGAAGCTATAGTAGTTTAGAAGGTACTGAGATCTCTTCCCTCAAGACTTGATGCAAAGGTTTCTACTATAGAATAATGCATGAACTAGATAAACTAACTATGGATAGGCTCCATGGAATTCTAACTACTTATTATATGAGTACAAGGAAAGAACAGCCAGATCTAAAGGACGCAACCTTCAAGGCATCAGTCAAATCGTCAACATCGCAAGATCATGATTCATCAGAACACTTCTCATATGAAGAAGAAGCTAACTTTGTAAGGAAACTAAAGAGGGGCTCTGGAAAATATAAAGGTATGTTACCATTCAAATGTTTCATTTTGGTAAAGTTGGTCATTTTTCATCTAAAGGTCCTTTCAAAGAAAACAACACAAATGAAAAAGAAAGAAAAGGCAAGGATAAACCTAGGGAGTTTAAAAAGAAAAACCCTTTTTAAAAGGAATGGTTTTTATTCAAAAGAGGATAGCACCATATTTTCAAACATCGAAGAAGAAGAATATGAGTCAAATATAATTCAAGATGAAAAACTTCTCATGGATTTGGAGCAACACAAATTTGATCAAGAAAAAACAAACACATAAGAATGTGAAGTTGTAGTAGACATGGAAGGAGAACTCATTAGTGCTTTGGAGGAAATCTCCCGAATCAAGAAAAATAATAGACTAAGAAAAGAACAGTTACAATTTTATAAAGAAAAAGACAATGAGATCAGCGAAGGTACAATCATATTAAAAATTCAGCTAGAAGAGGCCAAAAGAAAGGAATAAATATTGATGAATTGAATAAAAGAAAAAGAAAACATTTGTGAAAAACTAGAAGCAGAAATAGTTTCTCTAAGAAAGGATCTAGAGAAATCCAAGACTCAAATGAAATTCATAAAAGGATGGAAAACTATGTATAACATTCTCAGCAATCATAGATCACCAGATGACAATATAGGGATAGTATATAAGGAAAGTCTAAAAAATTTCAAAGGTGAATCAAGCACCAGCATGTCAACTAGTGAGAAACCTACAAGTTATGCAAATGCTCTCAAGGGTTAGCCTAACAAATCAAAATATAGTAAGAAGAAGCAGTTAGAATTGGATCAACCCAACTATGCAAACAAATATGAAGCAAGGAAGCAACATGTGCTTGAATCTTATCAAGTTGGAAGACAAAGAACGATTCCTACAAGTACGTTTTTCATTCCAAGGCATCCAAAAAATTTCTATGGATATTGTTTCTCTTATGGCAACTTTGGACATTGCAGGACTTTTAGACATAACAGAAATGTAGGAATGAGTTAAACCTCAAATGGCTATGTATCAAAATGCCTTATCCCCTCTAATAAATGACATTGAATGCCACATATGCAATAATTTTGGAAACAAGGCAAGTGAATGCAAAAGCACGATGTTTCCTATCTATAAGCAAGACAGACAAGAATATTTCACCAAGGTTTGGAGGAATAAAAATAAAAACAAAGAAAATTGGGGACTGATGTTATATGCAAAAAATAAGGAAAAGCAATGGTATATTGACATTGGCTTCTCCAATCACATGACATGAGACAAAAGTAAGTTTGAATTCCTAACTGAAGAAAAAGGTGGTAATGTTACTTTTGGAAACAATGCTCCATCTAGAAATAGAGGAAAAGGAATTGTTGTACTAGATGAAGATAAGAAGGGAAATACCAAAGAACAAAATGTGTTGTATGTAGATGGTATAAAACATAAATTGTTGAGTGTAATTCAAATGTGTGACCAACGACACAATGTTCTATTTTATTCAAAAGGTTGTAAAGTAATGGATGTGAATACAACAAAGATTGTTGTCAAGGTAGTTAAAACTTCAGGGAAAGTGTATGTTCTAGAAGAAGGAAAAGAAAAATGTTGCATTGGTAAAACCGATGAGAGTTGGATTTGGTACAAAAGACTAGGCCATCTTAGTTTTAATCATCTTGTTAAGCTAGGAAGAAAATATGTTGTGAGAGATATGCCCAAAATTTCCAAACCTGAGAATATTGTTTGTAAGTCATGTTAGTTTAGAAATCAATCAAGAGTTTAATTCAAGGTAAGAGAACACTCCACCACTTGACCTCTTGAATTGATTCATACATATATTTGTGGCCCTACTAGTACATGATCACCTCAAGGTGAAATATATTTCATTTTTTTAAATGATGACTGTTATCCCCGATATCTAGGGATAACTAGGAGATCATGTCTTGAGGCCCACATGGTCCTAGACATGGAGTACCGAGAGCAGGAGTGACTTGAGCATGGCCCTGGAGGGCCCATATTTCTTCTTCTCAGCCAGACTTTTCATGTCAACAGTAGCAGCCTCCATCACCATCGGCCTGGGATTTCATCGGAGAGGGCTCTTGCTCCATGAGGTAATTGGTCCGAGGTATCATGGTATGTGTCATATTTGATCGTTATAACCTTCTTATATATGCATTAGGTTCCTTTCATTTCGGATGACTGCTTGGATCTTACACTAATCCACTTCACCATTGTTAGGGGTGATTGATGGGGCAACTTAGCAAGCCCAGGTATTCATGGGTTTTGGTTAGCCGCCAAAGGGGATTTCTGAGCCATCGTCAGCTCCCACCATCTTATCACTTTTCATCTTATACCCACTCATCCATCCCATTTCCCTAGTCGTATTAGGATGACCTCTCGGTACATTTTGTCTTTTGGGAAGAAGGGGCTTAAGGACCAGAGGCTTGTAGCTGGTAAAGATAAAATCCATGGGAAATGAAAACCTAGAGATGCTGCGCCCGGGGATCCCCGAGAGAAGGCAATGAAAAACCTCTCGATAAGAAACTAAGGGACCCTAAAATGATTAAATAAATAAATCTGAGAACTAACCAAGAGGATGGGAGGTCTCATCATGGTGGCCCATTATGTTCATAGGTATTTAGCGATTATGACATTGCCACTATCGCGGTCCCTAAACCCGGTGACCTTTGGTTGCATGTGAAGGGGGTCTCATCGAGCCAACCTTCTCATTTCTCTGAAGATACTAGTGGGTATGGCCATTTCTAGCCACCAAGCAAGGCAGTGTCCTCTTCGTCAAACCTTGTAGTAAAAGGAATAAAATAAAGATAAGGCAATAAAGGCTTGGAAAAATGCATGCATGGCAGTGCATTCGCTTCTCCTACAAAACACCCTGTTGGACAACACCATCCACTTGAGTCTTACTTGGTGGACATCCCTAAAACCATATCATCTCGTAAAACATGGCAGATGATCAGCACGGGAAACTTTCCATCTCACAGTGGGTATTAGCCCAATAGGATTTGTCTGTTGGTTTCCTTAGCTTTGTATAGTAGATCGTGTAATTTCTTTGAGCTCTTAGATGTTAGGGGATTTCAGCGCATTTGATAATTTTAATGATGAGATATGATTTACGTGGCTATGATCTCTAGGGTATTAGGCCATGGAGAGTAGTCTTTGATAATGCGGGACCATGCGTGACCAGTACCGGAAGGGATCGATTGCACATGGGAGATGATTAGCTTCAGTTCCATGGGGGTGAAGAGCCCATCGGATGGTTGTTGGGATTGCAGAGGCGGGCGGGGCTGACGAACCTTTGCATGGAGAGACCCCTCATCGGAGGCCGGCACTTTGGCCCAGAGATTATTTGTGGGGATAATCCCACCGCGGTGACGCGATGGCTTTGATGGGCGAGGGCGCCACCGAGAGAGTGGTGGACGTTTCACGGAGGATGTGGCAGTATGTTTGGACCTTGTGGCATGTGTGGCAACTTGCAGAAGGCCCAGAGGGGCCAACATCTTACCTCTCGGATGCTGATCATGCGTGGAAGGGCCAATGTGTCTCCCATTTTAGCTCTATTTTGACATTTTTAGCATTTTAAGTGACAAATAATGAAATATTGTAAATTCATGCTTAATGCGGTTGTTTTTAATGACCTAATTAATTAAAGGGTCATAGAGATGATGATATAAATTGAGGGCGTTTACCCTCATTTGGACATAACGCTTGCTCTTGAGAGTGACTTATTTAGCTCTTGTCTTGGATATTTTTTGGTCTTTTTGGGTGAAGCTACGCGGAGGTTATCTTTGGCATATTCATGGTTCTTTTTATCATTGGAAGATTATTTTTAACTAGGGTTGATTATGCTCTTCATGAATTTGTAAGTACATTTTGCATGCAAAACTTCTTTGTTGAATGGTTGTGGGTAGAATTGCTTACTTGTATGGATTTACATTGTTAATATTTGCTTAATCATTAAAACCCTGGTAACACACACAAGTAGGTTGTGGCTTCATGTCCCCATGGTAAAAAGCTTGATTAGCCATTTGATTAGAAGGTTTAGCCTATGCATAGCTACACTAGCCATTCTCTTTTCTTGAGTTAGCTTTGAACATAAATTGAAGAAAGAAGTCCCTGATTGTAATTTATTTACAATTAGGGTTTGCTTCTAGGGTTTGAAAAACCTTGTCCCAAGCAACTTTTCAATATAGATTTAGTGTTTATTAGCTGGTGGTTTGCCAAAGAGTCTTGAGGAAGAGGGAGGAGCATGAAAT
Organism: Picea sitchensis; assembly: GCA_010110895.2. Taxonomy (NCBI): domain Eukaryota; kingdom Viridiplantae; phylum Streptophyta; class Pinopsida; order Pinales; family Pinaceae; genus Picea; species Picea sitchensis. The sequence goes on from SNQJ01S0092977.1 coordinate 19,832, forward strand.
TTAACGCTGCTTCCATAGGAATGAAGCCTCCTCCCCTTAGGGTTTTTGATTTGGTGGCCACGCCATTGCAGCACCATTAAACCTAACCCCCTTGTCCTTGGGTTTAAATCCCTCCAATCCATTAGTCTTGCTCCATTTGACTCCGAGCACTAGTCTAAGAACAAAACTTTGAGGTTTCTTGTGCCTAAATACTCTTTCAAACTCTTTTATTTGAAACCATAACTAACCATAGCGTCTAGACTAACCCCTAATAATAATGATGACGTATTGCCTATTCTAGATTTGTGTTTGGACTAAAATTTGCAGCTGACTCATCCCTTGATATCCATAGAGTTTTTAAGCAATTTCATTGGTTGAGTTTGTCCAAAGCGATCCACCTCTTTGACTAGCTAACCCTAACCCTAAAAGCGACAACAATATGGGTGACGTCATACTTATTTAAAACCCTTGTTTTGGCATAAAACGTTTTGACATTTGTCCTCTTGTTGATAGACTTTGAGTTGTTGATTACATTCATAGCTTATTTGACAAAGCGTCCTACTCATTGTCTTTAATTTTGACCTATCACTAGAATTTGTGATCACCATATTTCTGCAATAGTGACGCGGCAACAATATTTATGTGAGCAGAGTTGCATTGTGATAGTACAAAGACTTGATTTGGCATATTGAATGCTTGTATCTCTTGTGTATTTATTGAAGAAGTGACATAAAATATAAGCTTTATTGCAATCATTGACAGATCAATTACTTTCATTAATGCTCATATGTATAAAGATAGTCATTGATGTTATTGTGATTACTAACCACTGCAACACATCTTTTAGCTTTATTTGTCTTGTCTGCCAAGCGGGGTGCCATCCGATTGGAATATATTCTTCTTTTTTACTATCTTATTGGCAGTGTATGTGAAGGGGCTTATCCATAACATTTGAAGCTATAGAGCCTTGATCCTTCTCCTTGAGAACCCCAGATTATAGGAATCTCCCTTGGGATTAGCCACCCTAAATGAAAGAGCTCTAGCATCGAGGGTGGCAGGTGGGTGGGAAGCTCATTACGCTCGGTTGAAGCGCGAGCTCGGCTACCCTAAACCCAGCTACAACTGATTGCGATAACATTTTGGCGCGTTGTTGGTGCCGAGTCTACCTTCCTCAACGACCTTACTCTTTGGTATGCCCCTTCCGAACTTTCTTGTAAAAGCTTGTGACTCCTACCACCTTTCTCCCGTTAACGAGTAGTTTAATTATCGAAATCCATAATGAAAATCCAACAATGAATTCACAATGGGATCTGAGGAAGCTATAGACCTTTAGATATGAGTGAAATCCACGGATTATCCCAGGAAAATGCCTCCCTGCGTTATGAGGATTTCCTCCCTTTGTTGGCATCAATGATGAATGTCCCAAGTCTCACACGAGAAGATTTTGGGGTACCAACACTTCCTGTCGATGGCGAAGACAATTGATGAAGCTCTTCTGCCTCCACATGGAAGGGCTAGAAGTTGGTATGATAACCTTCCAGCTTCCAACATCAATTCTATGGAACTCTTTGAAGAAGTTTTCCCTACAAAGTGGACCATGGAAATGGAAATTGTACATTCATTGCTAAAATATCTTGAAGGCATAAGGCAAGCGAGTCTGAGGTTGTCAGAGATTTTGGGGTGAGATTTCAAAGACTCCTTTACCAGATTCCACAAAGGCATCATCACGAGAAGGAAACACCTACGTTTACCTCTATACTAATGGACTTTAAGGACATTTGAGATTTCTTCTAAATAAGGAAAAACCAAAACGCTATAGGAAGCTCACAACATGGCCATTAAAATTGAAGGAGTCTCTCTTTAGCAAGATCAATACTATGCACACCCCCGGCTCGATAAAACTAGTCTCCCATGAAACCTTTGAATCATGAGAAAGGGAACAAATTGTTGACCGGTGAGAATGAGAGCATTGATTGAGGAGCAGAACGAGCAAGAGCAACAAACAAGATGATGAAGTGTCCACACAGTGCTCCTCCGTGATGAAGTCATCCAAAGGACACATTTCTCTATCGACAAAGTGAAGATGAGGTTGGTTATTTTCCCACTTCAAATTCTAATGATATTGTGTTAGCGAGAGCTCAAAAGAGAGGAAATGGAAGCCTCGGATGAAATAGAGGTCCACTAACGTACGGTGAAGGATGAAGAAACAATACATCTTTGAAAACACAGAGTCCTCAAAGTACACAACGGAAGAAAGCTTGATGCAGTTACCCTCCTCATAATTTTTGATGATGCTTTACCATGCAATGAAAGGAGGAGGAGGATGAATCTTCAAATCTGGCATGCTATGATACTGATACTTGATATAGTTGTTTACGATGAGTTCATACATGTTGGGAGGCGTGGAGTGGGATGTAGTTGGTTATGACCTAGATCCCATCTATGACGACGAATCATCGGTTATTTGCCCTTGCGGTTATCCTTGTGGTTACTAATAACCAATGGCAACAAGGAGATGAGTTCTTTACTTTCAAAACTTCAGGATGACCTACTACCTTATCTTTAGGATGATTTTCGATTCTGCCAAGAGATGTTTGATGAGTACCCTACTGAACATTTGGACCTTATTCATGAAGATGATTGCCAACCACCGTTTATGCTTCGATTTTGACATGGTTGCACGAAGAAGTTACTCGCGACTTTCATCCCAATCACCGTTATTGCTGCCTAAACACCGATTCGAGTGTGGTTGGGAAGTACTTTTTTTGTGTTGATTTTCCTTCTGGGAAAACCCTAGATTCAAGGGTTGGTTGGGTAATACTATTTACTGTCGGTTTTTCAACTTTCTCTTGATGATTTTCCAGCCGCCTACTAAACCTTTCTCGACTCTTTCCTTGACTTTAGAGATTGAGGATGTCCTAGGTAACCGGTTTACAAGCCCTTTGAGTCCGTTTTGAACCTTGTGCTTTGCATGACCCTTTCACCGGATAGGATTGAGTGCTTTTCGAGAGATGGGCTTGGCAGGATTTATTCCCTCCCACCCGCCTCCATGGGGTAGACTTTGAGATTCACGATGATGTGATATGTTCTAACTCATGACATTTTTATTACTTGATTTTTCTTTATTTTGGTTTATGATGAAGCACAAAGAAGCGGTATCGAGAACATTGTTGGATTGGCTTCATTGGTTGTTTGATTACATCATCAACACAACGACCAACGGTAAGTACAGTTAAGTCTTTTACTTTGTATTTACATTTATGATGCATATATATGCACATTTACTATGTATATGCTATTGCTGCGGAATTGTAATACCACCCAGGTATTTTCGCTCGTTGATACCTTCTTGTCAAAGGTAGGCGGAGTCGAGGTCCTACTGTGAGAGGTGTTGAGAGTTCTCATGCGCTCTGATTGCTTTTATGTCCTTGAGTTGGAGCCGGATGTTATCCACGATATCTAGGGATAGGAGATCATGTCTCGAGGCCCATCGTCCTGGTACAGGAGATCTAGAAGCGGGGAGTGACTTGAGCAATACGGAGGGCCATGGCCTAACTCTTCTGACCAGACTTGTCACATCAGTGATGGCGGCCTCCATCACCATCGGCATGGGCTTGCATCGGAGAGAACTCTTGCTCCATAAGGTAATTGGTCAGAGGTATCATGGTATGTGTCATATTTGATGCGTTATAACCTTCTTATATATGCATTGGGTTCCTTTCATTCCGGATAGCTGCTTGGATCTTACACTAAAACACTTGACTATTGTTGGGGTGATTGATGGGGCAACTTAGCAAGCCCGATTATTCATGGGTTTTGGTTAGCCACCAAAGGGGGATTTGCAGTCCATAAATTAAGCTCCCACCATCTTTATCACTTTTCATCTTATATCCCACACATCCATCCCATTCCCTAATTACAGCCATTGGGATGACCTCTCGGGGTACACTTTGTCTTGTGGGAAGAAGGGCTAAAGGCCAGTAGTTGGTAAAGATAAAATCCATAGGAAATGAAAACCTAGAGATGCTTACATGAGAGGATCCCAGAGAGGCAATAAAGAGAAACCACCGATAAGAAACTAAGGGAACCCTAAGAAAAATGATTAAATAAATAAAATGCAAGACCTAACCAAGAGGATGGGAGGTCTCATCATGGCCAGGCCCATTATGTTCATAGGTATTTAGCCGATTATTGACATTGCTGCTTATCGGTCGCGAGCGGTGACCTTTGGTTGCATGGCCAAGGAAGGGTGGTCTCATCATGAGCCGCGACCCTTCTCGATACGTGAAGATACTAGTGGGTAGCACTGTCATTCACGGCCACCAAACCAAGGCGGTGTCCTCTTCGTCCAGGACCTTGTAGTAAAAAGGGAATAAAAGAAAGATAAGATAAAGGGCTTGGAAAAAATGCATCCATGGCCGGTACAACTTGCCTCCTCTAGAGGCACCCACGGACAACACCGACCCTTGGTCTTACTATGTTGGACATCCCTAAAACCCATATCATCTCATTACATGGCTTGAATGATCCTTTGAGGAAACTTTTCCATCACATTGGGTATTATCCCAATAGGTTGTCTCTTGGTTTCCTTAGCTTTGTATAGTAGATGTGTAATGTCTTTGAGCTCTTAGATGATGTGTTAGGAGTTCATGCATATGTTTGATAATTTTAATGATGAGATATGATTTATTGCTATGATGTGAGTGATGATCCCATGGAGGGCATAGTCTTTGATAATGCCGGGACCATGCGGCCGGTGCAGGAGGATCTTCGATTGCACATGGGAGATGGTGCTTTCGGACCTCCATGGGGTAGAAGAGCCCATCAGATGGGCGTTTGGGTGGCAGAGGCAGGACAGGTTTATGATGAGCCCTTGCATGGGAAGAAGAAGGACACCCTCATATCCGGGGCCAGCTTTGAGAGAGATTGACCTATGGGGGATGATCCCTGGCGAGGTGAAAGGTATGATGGCTTTGATGGGCGGGGCGCCACCGAGAGGCGGCCGGGCGTTTCACAGGAGGATGTGGCGGCGTGTTTGGACCTTGTAGCACGTGTGGCGGCTTGTAGTAGGCGAGAGGACCAGCGTCTTGCCTCGGATTCTCATCCGTACTTGAAAGGGCCAAAGTCTCCCTCTAGGGGCTTGGCGTCTCCCATTTTAGCTCTATTTTGACATTTTAGGCCTTTTAAGTGACAAATAATGAAATATTGTAAAGTCGACCTTAATGGGTACATTTTTTAATGAAACCTAATTGTCAATTAAAAGGTCATAGAGATGATATAAATTGAGGACGTTTTACCCTCATTTGGACATAACATAACTATCTCTTGTGAGAGTGACTTCTTTAGCTCTTGTCTTGGATATTTTTGGTCTTTTGGGTGAGGGAACTACACTTGAGGAGGATTATCTTTAGCATGTGCATGGTGCTTTTATCATTGGAAGGTGTTACAACTAGGGTTTTGATTATGCTCTTCATGTGAATTTGTAAGTACATTTTGCTTTAAAACTTCTTTGTTGAATGGTTGTAGGTATAATTGCTTACTTGAATAGTTACATTGTTAATATTTTGCTTAATCATTAAAACCCTAAGAACCAACACACAAGTAGGTTGTGGCTTCATGTCCCCATGGTAAAAAGCTTGATTAGCCATTTGATTAGAGAAGGTTTATCCTATCCATAGCTACACTGTATTCTCTTTTCTTGGGTTAGCTTTGAACATAAATTGAAGAAAGAGGCATCCTAGGCCTAATTTATTTACACCTAGGGTTTGCTTCTAGGGTTTGAGCTATCCCAAGCAACTTTTCCAATAGATTTGTTTACAACCCATTGCTTAGTTTGCCCGAAAGAGTCTTGAGGAAGGGAGGAGCATGAGGCCTAGCTTTAGCTACATCGGAATGAGCCTCCTCCCTTAGGGTTTTGATTTACGGTGGCCGCCGTGCGGCCTCATTAAACCCTAACCCTCTTGTTAAGTAGGTTTAAATCCCTCCATGACATTAGTCTTGCTCCATTTGACTCCATTGCAGGCACTGGTACAAGAACCAGCGTTGAGGTTTCTTGTGCCTAAATACTCTTTCAAACTCTTTTTATTTGAAACCCTAACTAACCTGGCGACTACGGAACTAACCCTAACTAATGATGGCGTCTTGCCTATTTTAAACTTGTGCTTGTTCAGTTTAGGTGACTCATCTCTTTGGCAACCATAGAGGTTTCAAGCATTTTAGTTGGTTGATTTGTCAAAGCGTCCACCTCTTTGACTAGCTAACCTAACCATAGCCAACAACAATATAGGTGACATCATACTTATTTAAAACCCTTGTTTGACATAAAACGTTTTGGCATTTGTCACCCTTATTGAATGACTTTGAGTTGTTGATTACATTCCTATAAGCTTATTTGACAAAGCGTCCTACTCATTGTCTTTGTTTTGACCTATCACTTTAGGGCTACCGCGTCACTATTTACTTGGTATTGTGACAATAATGTTTATGAAATGATTTGCATTGTGATGCAGCAATAATATTTATATGAGCAGATTTGCATTGTGATAGTACAAAGACTTGATTTGGCATATTGAATGCTTGTATCTCTTGTGTATTTATTGAAGAAGTGACATAAAATATAAGCTTTATTGCAATCATTGACTTCGTCAATAATTACTTTCATTAATGCTCATATGTATAAAAGATAGTCATTGATATTGTGAAGTACTAACCACTGCAGCACATCTTTTAGCTTTATTTGTCTTGTCTCGCAAACAGGTGCCATCCAGTGGAATATCTTCTTCTTTTTTGGCTATCATATTGGCAGTAATCTGTGAAGGGAAGCCTATCCTTAACCTTTGAAGCTATAAACCTTGATCCTTCTCCTTCAGAACCACAGATTACTAGGGACGTCTCCCTTGGGATTAGCCACCCTAAATAGAAAGAGCTCCCCATAGAGGTGACAGTGGGTGGGGAAGCTCCTGTTACGCCAATTTGAAGCCTTAACTCAAGCTACCTAAACCCTTCCTACAAACTGTGCGATAACAATGGCTATACCAGAATGACTTGGGTTGGATTGTTGAAGCATAAATTTGAGGCTTTTGAAAATTTTAAAATATTCAAAGCACAGGTAGAAAATAAAATATATTTAAAAATAAAGTGCCTAAGATCATACAGATTAGGAGAATTTGCTTCTAATGAAATCAATAGTTACTGTGAAAAGCATGGGATCAAGAGATAGTTTTCTATTGCCAGAACCCCTCAATGGAATAGAGTAGTAGAAAGGATGAACATAACAGTTCAAGAAATGGCTAGGGCCATGCTTGATGAATCAGAAGTACCCAAAACCTTTATGGGAGAAGTTGTTCAAACTATTGTGAACATTATCAATAAATCACACATAAGAGTAAACAACGATAAAACCCCTTATGATCTATGGCATGGTATATCAACATCAATAAAGCACTTCAAAATCTTTGGAAGCAAATGCTACATTAAAAGAAATGAAGACAACTTAGATAAGTTTGACTCTAGAGCTGATGAAGGTATCAGCCTGTTAGGGTACTCCTCCAGAAGTAAAGGATACAAGTGCTACAAAAAAAGGATCCATAAGATAATTGAGAGCATAGATGTTAAGGTCGATTAGGGACCACTTCATTCAGTGAGACATCAACACCATAATGATCAATATGATGAACCAATCAACAATGAGTTACAATATAGTGGAATGGATGAGAAATAGGAACAAGAGGATTCAGAAGGAGAGGATAGAATGAAAACATCACAACCAAAGACCCCATCAAGGTATGTTCAAAAACATCATCGAGAGAACCAGATTCTTGGAAACAAGGAAGCAAGTGTACAAACTAGAAGAAAACTAATAGATTCATCTAGTTCTGCAAATTTTGCACTAATATCCATGATTGAACCACAAAATTTTATGCAAGCAAGTCGGGGTGACCATTGGGTCAAAGCCATGAATGAAAAACTAGACCAAATAGAGAAAAATAATACTTGGGATCTTGTCCCAAGACCAAATGACAAGAATGTAATTAGACTAAATGGGTATACATAAACAAGTTAAATGAAGATGGACAGATAGTCAGAAACAAGGCCAGATTGGTATGCAAACGATATTCTCAAGTCGAAGGAGTGGACTTTGAAGAAATTTTTTCCCCTATTGCAAGAATTGAAGCTATTAGGATGTTTTTGGCTTTTGCATGCTACATAAAATTCAAAGTCTACCAAATGGATGTCAAATCAGCATTTTTGAATGGTGACCTTGAGGAAGAAGTTTATGTAGAGAAACCAGAAGGTTTTATGCTAATTGACAAAAAGGATTATATATGTCGATTAAAGAAATCCATGTATGGGATAAAACAGGCTCCAAGAGTTTAGTATTACAAACTTTACAAGTATTTGCACCAACAATGATTTAAAACAAGAACAGTTGATAGAAACATATATATCAAAGTTGAAGGTAATGATATGTTATTATTGTAGTTTATGTTGATGAAATTATTTTTGGCAGTAACATTGAATTAATCAGTAAGAACTTTGCAATTGAAATGCCCCAAGAGTTTGAGATGTCTGTGTTAGGAGAACTCTCCTTATTTCTTGGATTATAGATTTCTCAATCAGAAAAAAGGAATTTTCATTTCTCAAATTAAATATCTCAAGGAAATCTTGAAGAAGTTTGGCATGGAGAAGTACACACCAGTAAGCACTCCCATGACTACCAGTTGAAAACTAGGTAAGGATGGAGATGCTTCAAAAGTAGATCAAACCATGTACATGTCTATGATAGGAAGTTTACTCTATCTCATAGTTTCAAGGCCTGGCATCATACAAGCAGTAGGTTTGGTAGGCAGGTTTCAAGCCAATACTAAGGAAACTGATGTTCTTGCGGTAAAAAGAATATTTAAATATTTTCAAGGCATTGTTGATTATGGATTGTGGCATCCAAAAGACACAAACCTCATTCTCAAATCTTGTATAGATGCAAACTGGGCAGGAAGCATTGATGATAGAAAAATAACTAGTGGAGGCGCATTCTTCCTTGGCAATTGTTTAGTGTCTTGGCTAACCAAGAAATAAACCTCCATATCTCTCTCTACAGCTAAAGCCGAATATATAGTAGCAACATCCAATTGTACTCAAGTGTTGTGGATTAAAAACAATCTCAAGGATATTCAAGTTCCTTGTGATCAACCTGTTTCCATCATGTGTGACAATACAAGTGTTATTCATCTCTCTAAAAATCTTGTTCAACACTCTAAGACTAAGCATATACCAATCAAATATCATTTTCTCAGAGAACAATTTTGGGATCAAGTGGTCAAATTAGAGTATGTTCCTTCCAAAGAGAAGATTGCATATATTTTTACCAAGCCATTACCCAGAGAACCCTTTGAGTATCTCATATAGAATTTGGGGGTGATCTCGTCTTCCCTTCTTCAATAAAGAACACAGTTCACTACTTCAAAATATGCACAGTTTGAAGTTTGATATTTCCCTTTATGGTATTATGTTTAAGGATGGATCTGTGTGCGTAAAGAGGCCTAGAGGAGAGAATATCCCAAGTTGTTCTTTGTCATTGTTTTCAAAGGGGTAGAATACCATAAAGGCCATTGATATGGCAATTGTGCACATTGTAAGGGGGAGAAGCTTGCATTTGTGCATATTGAAAAGGGTAGAAGCTTGCATGATCTGGAAGTTGCACACATAGAAAGGGGGAGCATCTTGTAGTTGTGCACATTGAAAGAGGGAGAAACATGCAGTTGTGCACATTGAAAGGGGATAGTCGAGCATAAAGGCCATAGTTTTGGCAGTCACCTTTCAGAACAGAGAAGCAGGATCTTTTGGTTGCCATCAATGACAAATGGGGAGTTTTTTGCACATATATTTTCATTGATGTCAAATATATAATGTACATGGAACACAGGCAGTGGAAGTGCATGAAAGGTAAAAGAAATGAAAAGGAAGACACGAAGGTGCAGAGATGACCGCATGAATGTATGAAGTGAAATCGAAGAAAACTGAGTTGAATAACCCTTGCAGGCATCGATGAACAGTGACCCTTGGATCGAGACGAAGCCAGTGCAATGGAGTGGACTGCGACGGAATATGTGGAAGTCGTGTGACTGAGTGGACTAGGATGGAATATGTGAAAGTTATGTGACTGAGTGGACTGGGATGGAATATGTGCAAGTTGCATAAATGAAAATTTGCAGGGAACCTTAAGCTAGTGCAGTGAATCACGCAATGGAGTGTGATGAGATGAAGTCCATATGACAAGCGACGAAGTGGAATGCGACTGAATGAGTAGAAGGTTGGAAGACAAGAGAGTGAGTCACCAGGGGACTCTAACATTTTTATGGGACACTGGGTGAGTGTTCTACAGGGAAAATGAGACAAGATGAAGACTTGTGACTTGAGTCTTGTGCTCCCATTTTATGTGTGCATTGAACAATTTAGAATGTAAATTGTTGCGTCAATTTTGAGGAGGTGAGTTGGAGCATGTTCATTGAGATATTTGGTTTGTTTTATTTTGTCAAAGAATGTCCAGTCGTAACTAACCAAATAATATTCTTAATTTAGAGAGAAGTGTGTCCACATATACCTACCTGTACTTTAATATGGTCAATATTTGTCCACAATATAATTGTCATGCGTCCACGTCCTTTATTTAGACAGAAGTGTAACTGAGAGGACTTTGATCTGGTCAAATAATGTCCACAATGTAATTGTTACAAGTCCACATACAGTAAGGGGAACTCAGGAAAAAACATTATAAATAAGGATGTGCTATGTTTGATTGATGCATTGATAATTGTAGAGAAAAATATTGAAAAGGTCCAGTTCTGTAAGAATTTTTTTCTTAAATTGAATTAAGGGTGGTGCTAGGGTGAGTTGAAGCTCAATGAGGATTGTTGTCCTCACTGTCTACGATAGGTTGGTGCCTGAGAGGACCGGTGTCCTCATTATCTACGACAAGTTAGTGCCTAAGAGGATTAGTGTCCACAATATCTGCGACGGGTGAGTGCATGTCAAACTAAAAAATTATAAATTGTAAGTTGGTGCTTGTAGAAGAACATAAAGAAAGATGTTTTCTGCTTTTCTCCAGCATTGGGTTTCCACATAAAAAATTTGGTGTGCTATGTTTTATGTGTTGTTTTGATTTTTTCATGCATTGGTGATTAAGTAAACACTTATAAATAACTTTAATCATTGAAAGGAAATAAATTAGTGCTAATTGATACAATATTGATTCACCCCCCATCAGTATTGATTTGAGTTTCAACATGTTATCTGTTAAGCCCTAATATTGGCTCATTACCCATTAATTGGGGCATATTAGATTAGTAATGTTATTTTATTTATGTCGGGTTTAGGCCATTAGTTGTAATTTAGATTAGTAATGTTATTTTATTTATGTCAGCTTTAGGCCATTAGTTGTAATTATACCTCCTAGTCTCCTATATATACCAAGGAGACATTTTCATTTTGAATCATCTTGTACTTGAACATTT
>SNQJ01S0092977.1:32360-47952 GCA_010110895.2 Picea sitchensis
CTTTTTCAAGGCGTTGAGTACTTTTCTTAAGGTTTTTCTATGCTATATTGATGTTTGGTTCTTAACACTATCCCTCTTTCATCCCTTCCTAACTTCCAGGGGCTATCAAGAAAATATCCTGATAGTTTTCTTTTCAAATTCAATGTATTATGTCGAAGCTATGACTATGTTTCTGATGCTCAAAAACTGAAATTATTTTCTGCTACACTCAAGAATGTAGCCTTGCAATGGTTCATGGGACTTGGTAGGAAATATATCAGCACATGGAATACTATGAAGAATAAACTTCTCCAAAAATATCAAGATTGATACAAAGGGAAGGATCTTCACGAAGAAATTTTTAGGATTACCCAGAAAGAAGAAAAAAGTTTGGAAGATTACATGGAAAGATTTCAATATAACAAATGATTGCATGGACCTTTTGAACTTAATGGGTAGAGGGGACATCTCCCAAATGGAATATGATGATATTTATGACCTTTTCAGAAGATACTCCAAAGGAATTTCCAAGCATGGGAAGGTTCCAAGAGATATTTCTATTATAATCACAAAGGCAGCCACTGGGGGAGTCTCCAGTGCAGAATTAGGTAATATGTTGAAGAATTTTAAAACTGATATTTTGAGTTCATTAGATACATGATTTGACACCTTGCGATTCAAGAAAAAGTGATCAAAAATCGAAAGGGAATTATCTGTATTGTGTCCAAAGAGAAGGAAAAAGCATCCTTTAAGGGAATGCCCACTGGATAGCATTGAAACTTGCAAAATTTGTGAACAAAACCACTCTACTAGTATTTTCCCTTCCCTCTCAGGATTAAAAGTAGTATACCATGGTGCCAACGGAGAAATGGAGGAAATTTTCTTCGTTTCTCAAAAACGACCTTGGCGGCCACGATAGCCAAGTATGGGCCAAGACCCCTCTCATTTTTTTTAATTCTTATTGGTCTAACCACCAAACTCAATCCCAATTGTTAGTACCAAAACCTACATAACTACTTTGTCATCCTTAAACATAACCTATTCATCCAAAAGCCTTCCTCAAACTTAATCTTTCCTTTATATGCTTTATACTTCATTCGTTCTATTCAACTTTTGGTTTGATTTCCCTTGCTTTGATTTAATTTTATTTGTTTCTTTCTTAAGATATGATTAAAGTGGTTACAAAGATTTCAGTTATATCAAGGATGGATTATTTCAGTATGTAAGTTGTGTTATCCCCATTTTGTTGATAACTAAGGAGATTATGTCTCGAGGCCCTCAGGTTGCAGATATGGAGTGTCGAGAGACTACATGACTAGCAGTATCCTTTTTTCACAGATGAAGACCCTTCTCACCACCACATAGGTCATATATTTTTAGATGGCATCCACCACACCAGTTGTATTTCGGAAGGCAGTGGGCCTTCCTCCATGAGGTACAAGTTAGTATTATGGTGATCATCATTTCAATATTTAAGGCATTTAAGTATGTTGTATGTTAGATTGCTTTAGATTTCATGATATATGCTTGGACATTATGCCTTTTGCCCTGCTTCACCTTAGTGGTTGAAATTGTTCCCTAGTAAGTGGTCTTCCTTGGGGATGGGTTTGCTACTAGGAACTCCCTTTAAGAGCCATTGTACCACTCCCAACCATACTTACCACTTTTCATCACCATTTCCCCCCATCTCCTTATCTCTTGGGATTTTAGGGTGTATTGACCCAAGAAGGGGTTGTCCCTCATTCTATGGGAAGAAGGGGATGAAGGCCCAAAGAGATTGATGTTGGGTAAAAGATAAAATCCTATGTATGAACCTTCTAGATGCTTCGCCCAGGGATCACCCAAGAAAGCAATGAAACGGTTATCTTTGAGAAAAGGGGGACCCACAAGAAATATGATTAAGAATGCTTAAAAGGTTATTTGGGGGATAGGAGGTCTCATCATGAGCTAGCCTATCATGTCCATGGGTATCTAGTGGTATGACATTACCATCATCTAGTCACCAAGCCAGGGTGATGGCTCTCAGTTGCATGGTTGAGAGAAAGGGGATCTCATCACGAGACAGCCTTCTCATTTCCGCTAGGTATTTGTGGGTGACATTGTCTTTGTCTCAACACCACACCAGGGCAGTGGCCTTTAAATTTTCCTTAAATTTATGAAATAAACAAAGAATGGAAAAATAATGGGCTTGGAAAAAGGGCATTGCAAACGAAGGTACCACACACCCTCTACAAACGCACCAATGAATGAGACACTACGACCCATTTTATGTCATGAAACCCATGCCCATTGAGTCTTGGACCTTAACCACTTCACCCACTTTACATGGATTAGAGAGGGATCTCTTGGAAACTCTCCTTGACCTAGAGCAATATCTACCCAATAGGACACCTCGTCAACCCTCACATATTCAATCTTGACACGTCGCATAATGTCTTTGAGCACTTAATTGTTTGACATAATAATCTTTGATGCACATGCTTAGGTGGCTCATTTATTGATTGGATTCACTTATCATGATGTTATGACTTGAGATCCTTTGAGGGGGTGCTTATTTATCTTTGCATGAGCTAGTTGGTGGACAATTTTGGAAGAACAATCCTAGCTTGGCCTTCCATGGGGCTTGAAGCCCAAAGGTGGATGCCAAGGGATCGCATGCTAGATGAGAGAGATTAAACATTTAATTCCTAGAGGATGAATTGGATGACATAACCTATCCCCCACATGCCAAACGTTTTTCCTAGGAGAGGCAAAATGAAACCTTTAGAGGCATGACGTCACCTAGGTAGGTCAGGGTTTGGTGGTGAGGTTGAAATGCATTGGCACAAGGACGTTGTGAGGGGATTGAGGCTTTGACCATGAAGGAATTCATTTGGATGTTTGATATTTGGCTTTAGAAATCCTTTATACACTCCTCCTTCACCAACGACCTTCTCCTAGTGCCAAAATGTCCCCTAAAGGGGTGACATCTTTATAAACTAGGGTTTTATTTGTGAAAAAGTGAAATTAAATTGAATTGTTTAATATTAATTTGTAAAAGGGTAAATATTAGGGTTGTTGACACCTAGTCTTGTGGTTTACCCTTAATTATGTGGACAAACTATCTTGGTGACATTTTGTATAAATAAGAGATCATAAGATCTCATTTTATCGTAACTCTCCATTGTGAGAGGCTCTTGGACTGAAATTTTCGCTCTCTTTGGATAGTTCTCTCTCTTCTGCTTTTGTTTATGGCTATGTCTTGGATTATTTGTTGATGGAAATGATGCACTAGCCTTGGAAGGCTTTTCTCTAGCTTTTATGGTGGTTTGTCTTAGCTTTTTCCTTGAATTGGTAAGGTTTCTACATTGTTGTTATCATTTATTTTTAAATTCAAGGTTACTTGCTAGAGTTAGGTGGGAAGTATAAGGGAATACACCCCCACATTAGTCTCAATCACTTTATGCTTACATTATATTGGTTTAACAAGGGTTTTCTAAGAGAATTATAAGGGCATACACCCTCTTAGCCTAAACCCTAGCTAGAGATACTTTCCTTGGGGAGTAAGAGGATTTACACCCCCAAAGAGGTAGTACCTCTAGCTCTTTATTTGCTTGACTCCATTAACCCTTTTTTAAAGGCACTAGTCATTTACTTACTGCATTGGAGAAATAAATGGTTGCCTTGGTAAACGTGAAATTTTTGAGTTTTAAAGTTCTCTCTTTGGGATAGTGATCTTGATGACTTGGGAATTCTTCCTCCCTTAGGGTGTCCCTTTCAACCACAATTTCTTGCTTCTGTAGTAAAACTAACCTACAGCCATTAGGTATGCACTAACCCTAGCCTACTAACCGCATTTGTTCCTAAACTAACCCTAGACTAGGCCTAAAAATATGCCCTCACCCACTACTAACCTAGGCGCACCTTTTGAGCTAATTACGAGTTATTTTTGTTGGATAAACTTTCTGATATAGGGCTTGGTTTGCTACAGCCATAAGGATGATAGATTCAATGCAGAAACCCTAAGATAAATTCACTCTTAACTTGTGCTTTCACCGCCAAAACTTGCTAAAAGTTTGCTAACTTGTTCTACTAGGTTTAAGGCATTTTCGGGTGTCTTATCTGAGGATTTTGGTGGCTTATTTTACTGCTGTCATAACAAACTTTCTATATCCATAAAGCTGCCAAAAGTACTTCTACTTGTTTCAAGCATATCTCACTTGACTTTAAGCAATTATGATACTTCTTTCTTGTTGATATATACTGTTATCTATTAGTGAAAATTAGGGACAGCAATTTTAACTTGTTGATCCAACTAACATACATTATTGCAAAGAGCTCCACGAAAATTGCGACCTAACACGCAGGGGCGTGAGGACGCGACCCAACTCGGGTTCTTTGCAGCGCTCAGTGCCTCCCCAGTGATGGACGCTGGTGGGGGCGCCACCCCTACTCCTCCCCCATTGCCAGAACTGGAAGCATTCAGGAAGCTAGTCGTCGCAACCTCCAAGAGACCGTCGTCAGCAGCGCAGCAGAAATTTGTGAAGAAATTGGACTGCATCCCCAGCGTTGAATTCTCATTGGAAGAAACCTGCAGAACGACAGTCAACCTAGCAGACAGAGGACTCATCGGGCAATTCACCGGTCTCTGGCCCTCTCCCAAATCTATAGATGCCTGGGTGCAAAGGAACTGGAATCCGCTCATAACAGAAGGAATAAAGAGCCACTTCGTAGGGAAAGGATTCTTTGTATTTGTCTTTGATAGCCCTGAAGATAAAAACCTCATCTTCATAAACGGGCCGTACTTCATGGGGCCACACGGGTTATACCTGAACAAATGGACCCCGGACTTCGACCCAGCTCAGGATGTGCCCTCGGTCGTCCCAGTGTGGGTTCGTCTACCTCATCTCCCCTTACATTGCTGGAACCAAAAATCTCTGCATGCAATCGGAAACACACTCAGAAGGTATATAGATCAAGCAGTGAGAAAATATCAGTACTCATGTGCACGGATCTGCGTGGAGGTTGATCTAGAAGTGGGATTACCGGAGGCAATTAAACTCACGGCCGCAGACTGGATGCACATTCAGGAGCTAGACTATGAGCAGCTATCTTTCAAATGTCGGCACTGCGAGGGCTACGGCCATTTCGCAAGACACTGCAAAAAAAAGAATGCAGAAGAAAGTGAAAACGCGAAAGCAAACCAGTGGACCGCATTACAGAAAACAAGGACAGCAAAATCCAGAACCAAAGGAGCAACCAAGAACGGAAATCCCGGGCAAATAGAGCAAGAGAAAATCGACGGGAGCTCCAACCCCCCCGCCGCATGCAGAGCCTCAAACAGAAAAGGCCATCAACGACACAGAAGAACCAGAAATCACGGACAACAGGACACAATCAAGCCCCCCTCCAAATGGGAAAGATTCAGGGGCACTTGGGCAAGCGGCAGGAACCCTGGAAGCAGCCCCATCTCCATCATATGCTGACATAGCCAGAAAGAAAGCAATAGATCCATCAAGCTCCTCGGAGGATGAGATCCTAGAAAGGCCAGCCAAAAGAGCAAGAAGGAAATCTCGTAAAGAAGCAAGGGAGGAAGAGGCAGAAAGACAAAATACCCAAGGAAGCCATCCCACCATAGAAATGTAAATCGGCAGAAACACAAGAATAAGGTCTCTAAAAGGAGGAGGCCCAATCACCCCTAACAGCAAGTAATGAAAATTGTCTCTTGGAACTGTAGAGGACTGGGGAATCCGGAAAAAATTGAAGCGGTCAAGGATCTGATGAAAGTGGAACCAACAGACATCCTCATGCTCCAAGAGACAAAAATCGAAGGGGAAGCCCTTCCAGATATCAGCAAACACAAATGGCAGAAAAACACAGGGAAGGCAATCAGCGCAAGGGGCACTTCCGGAGGCATAGCCACATTGTGGAAGGCAGAGCAGTTCAGTCTTGTCAACTCCCATAACACGCAGCACTAGAGCTTTATAGAGCTTAAGCACATAGAAAGTAAGTTAACTATCGCATTATTCAATTTATATGTTTCGACTTTGCACACCGAAAAGAAAGAATGCTGGAAAACTTTAAGCGAATTTCTAGAGAAAAACTCCCCAAGAAATATAATCATAGCTGGAGACCTTAACCTAGTCATGAATGGAAAAGAAAAAAGGGGAGGAAGGCCCAGCAAGGACCTAATGATTTTTGTAGTAGAAGACATCATACAACAGTGGGACCTAATCGATTTTAAACCACGCAAAGGGCTGTACACTTGGACCAATAACAGGATAGGGGAGGAACACATTTCTGCCAGATTGGATAGGTTTCTGGTCCAAAGCACTTTGTTGTTGGAAAGGAAGCTGATTTCCACTGCCATTCTCCCCAAGCTCACCTCGGACCACAAACCCATCTTGCTTCAGCTAGAGGAAGAAGAAAATTTAGGCCCAATCCCATTCAGATTCAGCCCATTATGGAAAACAAAGAGTGGTTTCGTAGAGACGGTCCAATGGGCATGGTCTACCCCAGTTAATGGCTCCCCCAATTTTGTCTGGGAACAAAAACTAAAAATAACAAAAAAATCCCTCAAGGATTGGAGCAAACTCCCGGAAAGAAACCCCAATACCCAAAGAAAGGAGTCAGTGCAGCAGTTGGGACAGCTATAGATTGAAATGGAAACAATAGGCATTGCCAAAACAGATTTGGGAAAGGAGCAAGCAGCCCAATGCAGAACTTATCGTTCCTTCATAAAGGAAGAAGAGTATTGGAGGCTAAAATGCAGAACTTACCGTTCCTTCAATCGTTGGCTTGAGGGAAATTCACGATTTTCTTGAGAGCAGAGGTATCTAGAGCATCTTTGACATATCAAAGTGGGATGAAAACGGATCCTGGACAGAGTGGCAATTCGGCAATGTCCCAGATCGCTTCCTTCAGCAACTTGAGACGCTCAAAGCAAAGCTTCGAGAGGCAGCTCTTGTGCATATGTCAGAAAAATACACCTGGGGCTGGGGATCCACAGGAACTTATACAGTAGCTAGAGGCTATGCTTTGCTCCAGCAATAGCAAAATAGACCACTCCCGGCAAGGTTATGGTTGGAGGTATGGGACTCAACGGCGATCCCGAAGGTAAATTTCTTCTTTTGGACACTAATGCACAGAAAGATTTTGACGAGAGAAAATTTATTGAAAAGAAATATTGTCGGACCACACAGATGTTCTCTCTGCAGAGAACCCATGGAAACCTCGGACCACTTATTTGTAGGCTGCCATTTCGCAAACAAAGTCTGGCAGCTTACCCTCCAAGGCCTCAGGGTCACTGTTCCCACCAACACCTCAGTAGTGGAACTGTTTATTGGCTGGAAGGATAGTTACGCTTTTCTCTTCTTGAAAACATTATGGGACAGAATCTGGATCTCCATCCCTAAGTACGTGTGATGGAAGATATGGCTAGCAAGAAATGAGCAAATATTCAACAACGCAGAATGGACCCCCAACATGGTAGCAGCGAAAGAAAAAGGTCTCCTTCTAGAAACTTTGAGCTCCCAAAATCACAAAATCAATACCTCGCTGCAGGAGGAAGAAAAGGAGTGGCTCGGCTCCTCCGTGTTGAACCTTCGAACCCATAGCGTGGAAAAACCCCATCTTGAAACAGAATGGAGATTAAGAGACAATCATGACATTTTCCAGAGTTGGTGGCAAAAAAAAGGCATAACTTCAGTCTTCTTCGATGGCGCCTCCAAAGGAAACCCTGGGACAGCGGGACCTGGAGGAATCATTTATTCCAGCGAAGGGAAAATACTCGAAACCTTTTGCTGGGGTCTTGGACAGCGAACCAACAATCAAGCAGAAATTTTGAGTTTGATCAAAGTTTTCCAGATAGTCAGGGAAAGAGGACATCGGGAGCTACAAGCATTTGGAGATTCCAAGATCTTGATCAAAATAATTCATTCAAGAGGACATTTTAAAGATGTTGGCCTCAACAAAAACCTGCAAAGGCTAAGACACATTCTAAAAGACTTTACCTCCTTCAAGTGCTACCATATTCTCAGAGATTCAAACAAAGAAGCAGACAAACTAGCCAACGAAGGTTGCCTCTTGGCCCAAGGAGACCTCAGCGTAAACGGTGGGGATCCAGTTAAAAAATGTATTCCTTGAAAAGGACAGCAGCTCGTGAAAGAATGCAGAAGGCAGAAGACTCTTGAGAAATATGCAAGGCTCCGGCCAGCTGGAATTCCAATTAATAAAATACATAACCGTTTTAGTTAAAAAAAAAAAAAAAACATACATTATTGCAAAGTGGTTCCTCTTGTGTCTCGGGAAGGTACCAACATCTTGGCAATTCACCGAAGTGTTTGGAAACTTCTAAACCACTTGGAAACCTCTAAACCACTTGAGACTCGTCTTTGATTTCCATTTTCCATCTATATATTTGACCTTAGGGACTTCTTTCTTTCATTTTCATTTCTCACATCCATTTTCCCTCTAGGTTCACCAAGATCGCCACCCTAGAGTGACCTAGTCACCCTTGAAGTGTGGGACCTACATCAAGGTGACATTGGGTGTAGTGTCCCTCAAGTTGTCACCATTTGATGGTTTGATCATGCTTTTCCCAACCTAAAAATTGTGCGATAACATTTCCGCTCCGTTTCTAGGGAGGATTTTGAATCCTCTTCGAAACCCTAACGACACTTTGGCAAGATATCCCAAAGCCTTTATCCCTTATCTTCCCTAGAAAACCCACCCAAGGGATGTTCCCTTTCCACCCTTGATGAACTCTCCTTAAAGTTCATCTGGAGACTCCACCTTCCACGAACCCACCTTTCCCCTTTCCTCCTTTGGTGAGACTTAATCTCACCTGACGACTCCTTTGAGGTGTCTTTTCAATCAATGGAATTATGGCACCATAGGATGAACCCTCATCCAGAACTTATTATGACTCAACGATGACATTATTACAGATGGGAAAGGAGAAGGTTTCTAATAAATCAACTGAATAAATGATGAATCTCATAAGAAAGTTCCTTCATGCCCTTGACAATGAATAAGTGTTCGAAGAATAGACATATCAAGAAAGTCATCAATAAGAGAACACGATGAGTTGTGACGCTTTTGAAGACCTTGATGATACTTTATTCCATGACCTCGAAAGTGAAGAAGTATCAGAGGAAACCTTGGATATGATAGATCCCCTTGAAGAAAAATAAGCAAAGAACTATGCACTAAGAATCAAGCCTCTTGTGATGAAGAGGCGATGGAGGGGCTTGTCCATAAGAAGAGAGAAGAATTATGATAAAGCGCAACATATTGAGGCACCACTATATTTGATCTCGCTTGATGGAGGTGAGGTTGTCCAACCTTGTATACCTCCTGCACATAATGTTGAAGAAGCGATCAGTCTTGATGATGAAAAATTTGAAGGTCCAGTTGAAGACGACCATACCTCTACTCCTCCTGCACACTAAGATGAAAAGATGGTCATTTTCAGTCATACTGATGGTCTTATGAAAGTACCCTTTGATATGGTTGATGATCCTACAGACACTTTCATATAGACTGGTAGATGCAGATGGGATCTTGGTTGTCACTAATTTTATAGAGACCCCATTTATGACATTGAGGGTAGCTCTCGAGTAGAGGGGGTGTCATTTTCAGAGGATTATTCTTCATCCGTGTATGATTCAGATATTTGGCATCTTGGTGATGATATAGTTACAGATTTGTTATTCCCCTTTGAGCATGACTTGTTGCAGGATAATCAGGATAATATTTAGTCATCCATTGATACATACCCTTTTGAGGATGCACACTTGTTCCATGGGGATTTTCATTCATCATACTCATATTTTGATAGACACTAGGTCATGGCTTGCGGAAATCACTCCAAGGCCCATGCTACCAAATGGAATTACTTTCATGTTGAGACCTTTTGTGGGGATTTTCATATAAGGAAGCGGTGTTTCTTTAATCTGAGGGAATAAATTTTGTCTAGACATGAGGTTGTGCCTTACTGCATTTCCCCTTGTTTGGGAGATAAACATGCTTTCTCGGGATCTTATCCTTTCTCATCCTTCATGGAGAAGTGATTTTTTGAGTGAAGATTAAGATGATCCATAGTTTATATATGGTATCCCTCTTCAAACATGGATTGATCAGGCTTGTAGCTACACTTTTCGGCAGGATGATCAAGCTTATGGTTTCTCTTTCCAGCAGGATTTCCTCCCTCCCACCCATCTCCATGAAGTTTATTTCATGATAGATTATATATGTGTTTATGCTCATGATTATTATGTGCTTGACTTATCTCTTTTTTTTCACATGATTAAGCACATGGGCAGATATCTTGATGAAATGATAAATAGGTGGTTGCACTGGTTGTATGACTTCACCTAACATCACCTATCACTAGATCTTCAAGGCCCCAGGTAAGTAGGTAGGTCATTTGATTTCCTAAAATTGCATCTTGATTGCTCATAGTAGTATATATACATTTCATATTTCATTATTCTCTATTTGCATATTGATTTCATGCTTAGTTTAGAAATTTTTGAGAAAATGTCAAAATTTTGATTTTCTAGATTAGCTTCTCATTTTGGATTTTATGGATAAAGGGTGATAGCACCACCCTAGATGCTATGATCCCTTTCTCTGAGTTTTGGCAGGCACATGTCTACCAGGATATGTTGCATTTCTCATGCACTCTACGATGAGCACATGTCCCCAAGTAGGAGCCAGATGTTATCCCCATTTTGTGGATAACTAAGGAGATTATGTCTCAAGGCCCTTGAGTTGAAAATATGGAGTGCCAAGAGACTACATGACTAGAAGCATCATTTTTTCATAGATGGAGACCCTTCTCACCACCACATAGGTCATATATTTTTATATGACATCCACCACACCAACTTGCTTCCGGAAGGTAGTGGGCCTTGCTGAGGTACAAGTTAGTATTATGGTGAGCATCATTTCAATATTTGAGGCATTTAAGTATGTTGTATCTTAGACAGCTTTAGATTTCATGATATATGCTTGAACATATGCCTTTTTCCCTACTTCACCTTGGTGTTTGACATTGTGCCCTAGTAAGTGGTCTTCCTTGGGGATGGGTTTGCTTCTAGGAAGTCCCTTGAAGAGCCATGGTATCGTTCCCAACCATACTTACCACTTTTCATCACTATTTCCCCCCATATCCTTATCTCTTGGGATTTTAGGGTGTATTGAACCAAGAAGGGTTTGTCCCTCGTTTTATGGGAAGAAGGGATTGAAGGCCCAGAGGGATTAATGTTGGGTAAAAAATAAAATCCTATGTATGAACCTTCTAAATGCTTCACCCAGGGATCAACCAAGAAAGCAATGAAATGTGTATCTCTGAAAAAAGGCGGGGCCACAAGAAATATGATTAAGAATGCTTAAAAGGTTAGTTGGAGGATAGTAGGTCTCATCATGAGCCAGCCTATCATGTCCATGGATATCTAGTGGTATGACATTGCCATCATTTGGTCACCAAGCCATGGTAATGGCTCTCAGTTGCATGGTTGAGATAAAGTGGGTCTCATCACTATCCAACCTTCTCATTTCCACTAGGTATTTCTCGGTGACACTCTCATTGTCTAGACACCACACCAGGGCAGTGGAATTTAAATTGTCCTTAAATTTATGAAATAAACAAAGAATGGAAAAATAATAGGCTTGGAAAAAGTGCATTGCAAATGAAGGTACCACACACCCTCTACAAAGGCACCCATGAATGAGACACTACAACCCCTTGTATGTCATGAAACCCATGCCCATTGAGTATTTACCCTTAACCACTTCACCCACTTTACATGGATTAGAGAGGGATCTCTTGGAAAATCTCCATCACCTAGGGAAAGATCTACACATTAGGACACCTCGTCAACCCTCTCATATTCAAGCTTGACAAGTCACATAATGTCTTTGAGCACTTAATTGTTTGACATAGTGATATTTGATGAACATGCTTAGGTGGCTCATTTATTGATTGGATTCACTTATCATGATGTTATTACTTGATATCCTTGGAGGGCGTGCTTATTTTTCTTTGCAGGACCTAGTTGGTGGACAGTTTTGGAAGAACAATCCTAGCTTGGGCTTCCATGGGGCTTGAAGCCCACATGTGGATTCCAAGAGCCCGCATGCCAGATGAGAGAGATTAAACAATGAAGGCCCATAGGATGACTTGGACAGCATAACCTATTCCCCACATTCCAAAAAAATTTCCTAGGAGAGGAAAAATGTTACCTTTAGAGGCATGACGTCACCTAGGGGGGTTAGGGTTTGGTGGTGAGGTTGACATGCATTGGCACAAGGAAGTTTTGAGGGGCTTGAGTATTTGACCATGAAGGAATTCATTTGTATGCTTGACATGTGATCTGAAAATAGAAGGCTGACTTGTTATGCTATGCAAGCACCCTCTACTTCATAAAAATAAACTTTACAGGACCTTGCTTCATGTGTTAAAATATGCAAGATAAACTTATGTGTTAAGTTTATGTATCTTCTTATAAATGCTTATGTGTGAGGATGTGTTCCTTTTAATGGTTATATATGTTCTTTAAATAAATACACAGCAAATGTAATTTGCAGCAAATAAACCATCAAACTCACAACAAGAACAAGATGATAAAGGAGTTCACCCCCCTCCAGGCTACATCTCCTTGAGCCTCCATCAATGGACTTGGCTCTCTGGGATTAATTTGTCAAAATTTCTTTTACAAGCTATTGCTCAACTCCAATGGAAAAACAGACTGTACTATTGAGATCAGAACACATAAAAACCCCAAAAATGACTAATAGAACTCTGAAAATGGATCATGGCTCATCCGGGCATGACCTCTTCTACATGTGGACATAAGCTTCATTGAGCTTCTCTTTGGCAAAAACACCTGTAAAATTCCTCAAAAACCTATGAAACCTGTCCCAATGTGTTCAGAGCATAACAATTAGCCAAAAATGATTATTCAATCACAGAAAACAAACATAGGCTCACCAAAACATGTCCTCAAACAATGAGGGCTTCAAGCTCCCTGGAGCTTGCTGAAACTTCAATGGCTAAAAACCTGCAAAATAAGTCTTCAAATGGCCTTTATAACAGTGCCAATGGATTCAGGACGTCCAAAAACCCCTATCTGGGCTTTTACGGCACCTCAATCGGCCAAAAAATGAAGAAGTTAGGCCTCCTCCATTTTCCTCCTTCAAACTTGTTGTCTTTGCATCTACAAAACGCACCCTTGTGAAATGAACCTGGCACACACGCAATATAAAGCGTGAAAACCCAGCACCAGGTGCAACCGCGCCAATGGTGCAAACTGTAGGATGGTTAAGGGTGCGCCAGCCCCTAACTGCCTAGCACCTGGGCGTATGGGTCATAGGACCGCGCGTATTTGGCAAAAAGGACTTCAACCGTTACAACCAAACTTAAGCCCCTCCGCTCCAGTCGTGGGCATATGCAATACCATAAAACCACGGCATAAAATCCGCTCGCGCGCCCATAGTAAAAAGGGTATGGCCATATGGTATAACTATACGACCACAGGCCAAACAATTAAACCCCCCGCGTGCCATTTAACCGGAGGGCACATGGCATACAAATACAAAGGCATAAAACCGGGGTTGGATCCATTACAACACAACTCCCATGCGAATGTATATATATATGGTTACATGTAAGAAATTATATGACCGCGGGTCGGGGCTAAGCCCCGGCCCGTCCCCCCCGCCAAACAATACTATGTGCAAACTTAAATACATAAAACCTTGTATAGATAACAAGGACTACGGTGTGGGCTAGTGGTAGCCCACACTCTACCAAATCGTTGCCAAAGGGGGAGGTCACCGGTTCGAATCCGGTTGACTACACAAAATTTTGATTAACAAACCATTAGACCAACAACCAATAAAGGGGTGCCAGGTGGCAGCCCATGACTGGGCCACGTGGCACCATACCATTTGCCAAAACCTTGCCACGTGTCAACAAACGATTCGCCCAAAACTGCCAATCCAAAATTGGCATGTCATCATGTACGGTCAAGCCACGTCACCTCTGCCACTTCAGCCTATACGGACTGTACGGATTGCCTAGTCAGCGTCCTTTTTTTTCCCTGTTTGACGATTCGAACAAATCGCGATATCTCTCGCTCCCGACGTCCGTTTGAGACGAAACAAGTTGCGTTGGGTTCATGATTACGAGGGATACGCTCTCGTTCATTTTGAGGCAATTCCGATAATGTTGATTTTTGAGCTAAAATTTGACCCCTGGTCCAGATTTTGATCACACCTTCCCACTGAAAGGATTTTGGACCCACAAAAGCTTATGATTATCTGTCTCCTTTCAAGTTCTATCAACTGATTCTACTTGAAAAGTCTTTTCGACAATCACCTGGATACCTTGACATGCCTTGCACTACAACTAGCTATGTCCCTCAACCACTGTTCTCTGGCTGCTGCTGACCCACTGTTCTCTTTGTGCTTGGAAGACTTCCAACCTTCCCACTGAGAATCAAGTCCCTCTTGCCAACTCTTTGGCGTCAACACAATCCTATCTCCAATGGCTGCAAAAACTTTCCTGCGACATCTTGTCACAAGCCAAGAAAACCATCAATCTTGAAAACAAATTATACAAGACTGAAAATGATGCCAACAAAATCTTTTGTTCTTCAAACAAACTGTCACATCTCGTACTTCATCAAATCACATGGCATTTTCTTGCATCATGGTGTACTCAAAATCAACTTACAATTCAACAAACACCATCGACTAAACACAAGTCGAAAAACACGATCGACACACATAGTCGTCAGACAATCATCAACACCAATCGAGACTCATTTGAAACATCTCAACCTTCCAAAATGACAAGTCAACAAACATGATACACAATCATGTTACAATCATGAATCACTCATGATGAACCATCACTAGATTTACTGCTTACACATACATAAAAACAAATGCATGTGCATGACTCTTCAACTCTCCTTCCAGTACAAACATAAGTACATAAACCCGAAACATGTGGGTAAATAAGAGTTGAACATGAAAAATATATATGGTTGTAACAAGTGAACACCATATCCATCTTTTACATCCTCCTGGCGAATTTATGCAACAACAAAAATACCTTCAAAATGAATTTCATTCACATGCAACTTGCATCATACAAGTTGTGATAAACTGTTGCAACTTATCACGCTTCCCATAAATGCACACATAACGCTGAAAAGTGCATTTACAACAGAAAAATGCAAGCTTTACTTGCTCAAGAAATCCAACCATTTCTTACCAAGCCAACTCAACAGTGACTTTTTCTGCTGAACATCGTCCTCTTGTGAATCGTCTTGACTCACATCGATGATGGAATCTCCTCTTCCATTCTTGCCAAACTCTTTATCCAACTGCTTCTTGTGTTGTGGGTGAGTGGTTGGATGCAATGTCCAACATTGGTCAATGATATGACCCCTCTTCTGACAATGAGTGCAAATATTTTGCATCCTCTTTTCATGTTATCTTTGCTTGTAAAGTTTCTTGAAAGCGGTTAATCTTTTCCAACATTTTGAAACATGATGGTTATATAAACCACAATATGTACATGGATTCTTTCTTCCATTTTTACATACAAATTTATCAT
>SNQJ01S0092979.1:0-24455 GCA_010110895.2 Picea sitchensis
AATGGTTGCAGTCCGTCGGCAGAGTGGTGAGCAAGCGCGCGGGATAAAAGTTCCGAGTTCGAATTCGAAGGTAGGGTGGCCATGCATTAATGGCTCACCAAAATAATGTGAAGGCCACAGGAATCAAGCGAACGGGGCGAACGGGACCGGGACCGGGACGGGACGGGAGCGAACGGGGCGAACGGGAATGCGCTACCTTTTGGGTTTTCCGAGTAGCCGGAGATTTGACGTTCTCCGTCGATCGGAATCCCAAAAGGTAGCGTAGTTAGCTTACTCCATTTGACTCAGGTATACAACATCGACCTTTCATACAATAAATTGACTGGGGCAATTCCAGTTCACTTGGGGTCGCTGCAAAAACTAGAGCACTTAGATCTATCTGATAATGCATTGGACAACATCATTCCTCCATCCCTAGGAAACCGCTCTACCCTCCAGTTTTTATCTTTGTTTTTCAATCGATTATCAGGAAGTATACCACATCAATTAGGTAATTTGAGAAATATTCGATCATTGTATATTTCAAATAACAATATTTTGGGTTTATTACCATCCAATATCTTTAATCTTCCCATTTTTCAATTTGATTTTAGTTTTAATACTCTTAGTGGTATTAGTGGTAGCATATCTAAAACCAATATGAGTCACACAGACTCTCTAGATTTCACCACAAATAGGTTTACAATCATACCTGAAAGCATTACAAATTTGAATAAACTTATATCTCTATGCTTCATAGACAACCATATCATAGGTACAATTCCAAATTTTATAGGGAACCTTCATTCATTACAATATTTATATCTAGGTTCAAACAATTTAACTGGATACATTCCACATAGCATAATTCAATTAAAAAATCTCATTCTATTATATATATATATATAATAATAACAATATTTTTGGGAGTATTCCAGATAGTACTAGTGGCTTTGTTTCACTTAAGTATTTATTTCTATCAAGAAACAACTTGGTAGGACCAATTCCGAAGAGCATTGCAATTGCATTTCTCTCACTATCTTCTGTGCTCACTCTAATAACTTGTTTGGGACTCTACCTTCATCTTTGGCTTATTGTATTAACATTATATTCATAGATTTAAGTACAAATGGTTTCACAGGGAAACTACCTGAGTCCCTCTCATTTCTTTATCAATTGTGTGTTTTAAGTCTTGCTTATAATAATTTCCATGGGGGTATTCCCAAAGGCATCACAAATCTTAGCATGTTACATCTCTTGGATTTATCTAATAATAAACTCTCTAGAAAAATACCTTCTGATCTTCAAAGACTCCAAGGATTTAAAATCAATACAAAATCTTTTAAGGATATTGAATATGCACAAGAACATACATTATATGAAGAAATCACAATTATCATTAAAAGATATAAGTATAGCTTACCATATGTGAGCTCCACAAACACCATAATTTATTTATCTAACAATAATCTAACCAGAGAAATCCCTACAAGCATAGGATGTTTGAGTATCCTGAGATTTTTGAATTTATCTGGGAACCAATTGGAAGGGCGAATCCTTGCATCTCTTAGTAACATATCTACATTGGAGGAGTTAGACTTGTCCAAAAATAATTTGAAAGGACATATCCCTGAAAACCTCTCTAAATTACATGAGTTGGATGTTCTAGATGTTTAATCTAACAACCTATGTCGGCCAATCCCAAGAGGAACACAATTTTCCACTTTCAATGTAACTTCATTTCAAGAGAATCAGTGTTTATGTGGTTTGCCTTTACATCCCTGTGGTAAAATAATAGAAGGAAATAGTAGTACTAAGAGTAATGATGTAAAACTTGGGTGGTTCAATCGTGTTGATAAAAAGATGTCAATTTTAGCATTGGGGATGGGACTGGGGATTGGATTTGGGGGAGTTGTTGGAATGTTCATCATGTGGGAGAAAGCCAAACTTTGGTTGTTGGGTCCCATTAGACCACAACCTTATTTTGGAGTGTATCGATTCCCTTCATAATAAATATGTAATTTTCAATGGATATTATTTGGATGATATTGCTACGATGTAATTTTTGACTTTTGGATGTATACCTATTTATGATAAAATTGTAGACATATTGATGATGTCATTTTGAAGGAAAATGTTCTTTGATATCTTTTTGTATGTGTTTGGGGCACCTTTGGATTATACTTTCATTCCCCTCCAATAAAAGGTATGCTTTTTCCTAGGAAAAAACAATTGAAATCTCAAAATATCTTAACTTCTATTAAATTATACCAAATGATTAAAAATTCATTGAAGAACAAAATAACTATTTATTTTATTATAGAAAAAGTGAAAAACAAAAGCAATATCCATAAACAATAAACAATATACATAAACATTTCATGATTTGATTTGAAAAAGAAATGTTTATGTCATTAGACATTCTTTCCCTTGCTACATCTAGACTATAATACTAAGTGTGAAATACACAAACTTATGTTTGGACAATGGGTCATCATATGGTATGGAATTTCTTTGGCAGATTGGAGATGTTGTGGATCCTTGTAGTGGTTTTGGACCTAACATTTTTTATATTAGAGGTTTGTATAGTTACTTTGCCAAAACATTGGATATATGTGTAAAGTGTGGATGGAAGCTAGTGCGCTTCATTATGCTATGGTTGATGACATTTAATATTGGGAGATGGGAAGTGACGTGCATTTATGGCACGTCGTTCTTACCCTATCTCGGGGATGCCACCTTCACTATGTTTTGGTATTTGTTGTGGGCGCTCTGGTAAAAAGAAACTTCACCATTTTTCATCCTTGAAAGAGTTGTGTCTTGTGGTTTATTTAGCTCTACTCTTGCAGGTATGAAGTTTTTATCTCTTCATTCATTACATTGAAACTCTACTCGAGTTAAAATCATTTTGTTGGCTCTAGGACTTTGCATGGAAAATGTATTTGTTTTCCAAAGTTTATAGCATTTTGATTTGGGGTTTTCCTTGTTTTTCCTTTTGGGCATTGGAGCAACTCAACTAGAACTATAGTTCGACTCTACGTTTGGGTTAGGGTATCAATTATAATGTTGATATAAAAATATGGTGTATCGATTGCATTCTGGCTATGCAAAACGTGATGTATTTATCTAACAGTAATCTAACCGGAGAAATCCCTACAAGCATAGGATGTTTGAGTATCCTAAGATTGTTGAATTTATCTGGGAACCAAATGGAAGGGTGAATCCCTGCATCTATTAGTAACATATCTACATTGGAGGATTTGGACTTGTCCAAAAATAATTTGAAAGGATAGATCCTCGAAGACCTCTCTAAATTACATGAGTTGGTTGTTCTAGATGTTTCATCTAATAACCTATGTGGGCCAATCCCAAGAGGAACACAATTTTCCGCTTTTAATGTAACCTCATTTCAAAAGAATCATTGTTTGTGTGTTGTAGGAAAATTCCTCTGCGGACAAGTGAATGTCCTCTTGGATCTTAGACCCCTATGACCAAGATAGAAAGATGCTAACTTTGAACACTGACATTCCTTTAAATGTAGCTAAACTAGTCAAGGGAAAAGAGAAAGAAAGTATGAGTACCTTTTTCTGAAGTTTGTCCTCACTCAGTCTGAGTCGAACTTGATCTGCAAGTCATTCAATGAATTCTGAAATCCAATAGACAACGAAGACAAAGAATACTTTCTATTCTACCAAGATTAGTTTAAAACTAGATTCATCAAAAGAGACAAGCCCATACAAATCTACACAAACTTGAAGGAAATAGGCCAAGCATATATATATATATATTAATGAGAACAAAACAAGGTGCTTACAAAGTGTAGATGCAGATGTAGCAGCCTCACCAAGTCCTCCTTCTCCAACCCCTTGCTCAAAAGATCCACGATCAGAATGAGAATACTTTTCACTGATTATTCCCCTTTTCCACCATGAGAATGCATCCTTATATAGGCTTTGAGAGGCTCAACCACCTTATATATTCTTGGGATAAGTTGAGGATTCGGCTCCATCAGTTGTGGGATTCCCCTTAGATCCATCCTTGAACTTGGATTTGAGCCAAATTGACTTGGATACTTCTTAGTTGTCCTTAGAGATAAGGGGGATTTGTCCCAAGATTTTCTCAACAAATTGACGCTCCCTCAAATTTGGCCACAGAGCGTTGCAATGCTCCTTGCTAAGAGGGCAAGGAGCGCTAGCGCTCCTTGCAAGTGGGTAGGGGAGCATTGATCTCCAAAAATACTTTTAGGATGGTAATTCCTCAAGGTAAAATCTTGTAAACTTTCCAAAAAGATATATTTTCATCTTCTAACGAGTCTTAGAGGATGTCTCAAGTGTTCTTATGATTTCGTCTGCGATGCGACACATACGAGACGAAAGTATGATTTTTTTGAAACTTGCGACACTTGAGACAAAAGTGCGACACTTGCAACACTTGCGATAATGACAATGAGATATCATCGAAGTGAGTAATTTTGACGTGTAACAAATTCCCCCCCAAAGTGCGAGGTCAGAAGACGAAAACTAATGACTGAAGTACTTTGTAGACTTTCGAAGCAAGGGTATGGAGTCAGAGAACCTGGTAGAAGTTGCAAAAAACCATCAAACAAATGTTATGATATGTTTCAAACCCAAGGCAGGCATACCTATGCTTGAGTGCTAAAGGAATTTTAAGGTATGGCTACCACCAAATACACTGCGGATCCAGAATCGTATTGACTTAAGGGTATAGCCACCAAAGATACAATGTGGATCTATACTTCCATGACATGAACTGATCATAGCCATGAGAAATACACAGTGGATCTACGAAATGACAAAACATAGCCACAAACCAAATACAAAGTGGATCTATGTGATAGTATATATATCAATGTGCTCAAATGATCTCCTTTCACAGCTTGGGTAAAGTAGATATTAGAGTGAACACTCAACCGAGGGTCTTCTTCCCAATCCCGATGTGGTACGAATCTAGCCATGTGAATAGATGTTTTGATTTCGAACATGGTAGAAACCACTTGATTACAGGTAATTGAGATAAACTGTCAACAAGTGTAAGGGAAATCACTAGTGATGTCAATGACTCCCAAGGCACCCTAGTACAATCCAACGAATGTGAGTAGATGATTTGAAGTCGAACATTTGTGGAATCATCCGATCAGAGGTCAATGACTTAAACCCTCTGTCGGAAGCAAGGAGTCCTGCCATTCAGGAATGCAGGTCCCAAGGTACTAACTGATTCCTAAGTCTAAGTCTTGGATGATGTGTTGAAGTCGACAGGAAAATACTCATCAAAGGAGGGCCTTGATGTATCCCCCATCAACGACACAAAACTAACATAGAGATGTAATATGGTGAATCAAATGAGTATG
Organism: Picea sitchensis; assembly: GCA_010110895.2. Taxonomy (NCBI): domain Eukaryota; kingdom Viridiplantae; phylum Streptophyta; class Pinopsida; order Pinales; family Pinaceae; genus Picea; species Picea sitchensis. Next base: position 5,348 of record SNQJ01S0092979.1, read on the forward strand.
GACTGACACGGGTATTGAAACTAGAAATTTGTGATGGTTGACTCTCGAGGCGGATACTTCCCTTGAACATTGAGGCACAAAAAATATAAACACAACACAGACCAAAACATGATGCAGTGGATACTGTGACTTTCGTCGAGTGATCCAAAGGAGTAAAGAAACTTAGAGGATTGGTTCAGTGTAGAGGTTCATCGAGTTAAAATGTATGTAAAAACAATGTGTCATGTTCAAGGGCGACTGCAAGAGTGACTTGTGATGATTCCAAAAAATGTATTGGCTTTCTTCCTTCAATTTTTCCCCCATCCAGATAGACGAGTACCTCTTTTTATTTTTACGAGCTCGAGGAGGATAACACATGCTCGATATAACTCACCTTTGGTAAGTTCCTCTCCTTTTGTTTAAAGAACCTGAACAAGTAAGGGTTCGGTCCCATATGGGCCCTTCAATGTGTAATTTTTAACGAGTCCAGAGAAGGAAAACTCGGTGGTTTTTCATGTTTAGAGAGTCTGAAAATAACTTACAGATGACTCTAGGGTTGTCCTTTTTCGTAATATTAGTCTCCGAAATCTGAAAAAGAGATAAACTACTACTCGGGAGAAGCCCTTTCAAAACCTTTTAAACGAGTGTGAAAGGAAGCAAGATCACTCGACAATCTTTTCATGTTTAGGGAGTCTGAAAAGAGCTTAAAGGGGACTCCAGGGGGTTCCTTTTTCGTATATCCTTACGATTTCAAAAAAGAAATAAAAGTCTACTCGGTTACATTCTCATGTTTTTTTTAGTGTGAGAAAGAACTAAGACCATGCTCGTTAGTGTCACAAGGTTAAATGAAAAATATTGCTTCAAAACCTGCAAGGGATGAAAAATCTGCATTCCAGGGTATTAGTGACATCTCCGAAAAAGATTTTAAAACCCAAAATAGACTATATATTAACAAAAATGAACCCTATAACAATGAAATAGGGTTAAAAATGTTATTTACCACTTCATTTGTACCAAACTCTTCTAGCATTAGTAATTTTGACTTCGGAGGACGATTTTGAAGTTGTTGGCATCGGAGCTACGGTCAATCGTTTTCACTTCTGTCCAGATCAGGTTGGTCATTAACTCTTTCTAATCATTTTTTACGGTTTAGAATTTCATTTTAGGTATTTTTTAGTCTCATCCTCGGCTCCCTAGGAATCCCTAGGCACCGAACCAGATTGACTCTCCCTCAAAGGGCTGACGGGAGCGTCGACTGTGTTTTTGGCACCCTGGTATGTATGCCAGCGGAGCGTTAGCACCCTATGGATGCGTTTAAGGGAGAGTCAACGCATGATTGAAAAACAGGTTGGTATTTATGCTAAAAATACCCAAAAGTTTGCTGTGAGGAGATGATTAATGGCTTTTAATTGTATGTTCTTGCAGTTTACATTGATAAAAACCATGATCGAGTGGAAAGAGAACGAGAATGAGCTCGATGATATAGTTGCACTGCAAAACCCCCAAACAAGGGCCGCTTTGAGGAATTGTGGCCTCCTCAAGTAATTTAAATTGCAAAAGATGTAAAAGGAAGTCTTGCTACTTGAGTATATAATTGGATTGTGGGATGACGCCGAACAAGCGTTCCATATTAGGACACAAATGCTCAAAATCGAGCTAGATGATGTATACTTTTTGACCGGCCTCTCGAGAAGAGGGGCTCCTATCATTTTGTCCGGAAAATGGGCAACTCCTCTTTCTGTCGAGGTGTATGTGGCAGATCATTGTGTTCAGGGGTCCCGATTGGTCGGAGAACGAATCCTGATCAAAGAGGTCAGATATTTGACACTTCGATCTATCCTGTTTTCCATAACCAACTTGGCAGGTAGCACTAGTGCGCATTTGGCCTCAAAATCCCAAATGGATTAATCTCTACAATGCATGGAGCCGCGGTTATTCAACTGGAGTGTAGGTTTCCTTCGCAATGTGAAGGATCAAATTACAAAATGAAGGACTGAGAAACATAAACAATTTGGGTATGGTTCCTTTTTGGTTTCGTTCTTTCTAGAGCGAATACCTTAGATGCAGCTGTAGATTGCGCTGGTGGCACAACCGGTGGCCGAACCACGTATGGAAAGGTGGACGAGTTTGTCTCCAAGATTGGGAACCAACTCATAATTTAAGTTCAAGGCCGACTTCTTTTCTTGGTTGAGACGTCAGTTGATCATAATTGAGGATTTCCCATACGCTAGAGTAGATTTACTGGATAGCTTGGACTTAGTACTTCCAGAGGGTATAGAATGGGATGCGTCAGGTATGAAACCAAAACCTTGTCATGTGTTTTTTGATTTTAAAATTTATATTATTTTTATGTGTACACAGAGGGATTTTTTACAGATGTATTGTTTCATCATGTAGATAGAGGTGCATCACGTCCGGTGGAGATACCGGCACTAGGGCAGACATGCATATATCCATAGTGCATGAGGTGGTGGTGGGGGGTCTCCAGGAGGTCGAGAGGAACTTCTGAGATCTTACGATGGGTGTCCCACCTCTCAGGAGGTGAGATGTACCCCTACATTTGCAGAGACATACAGTCGGAGTTCCTGAGAGTCTGAACCACTTGCTTTGACGAGTGGCCCATGCAGTGGTGTGCTTCTCAAAGCACAACGTGGTGCAGGAGGATTAGGACCCTCTAGATGTTTTTTGTAGTCTTTTCATGATGATATTATGGGCATGAGGACCCAAGTTTTTCCCTTCTATGTACTTTTTGTTGTAAACAAACTTTTTCTATCATGCAGTTTATATATATATCCGAGTTTTGTGGTGTCAATGATGTTACAAATTATCTTGTGTGATTTTTTTAATGTACATGTGGCTCATTTTCTTTATAAATTTTTTATCTATGCACAAGATACCGATCCAAAATATAATTTTCTAGCGAATCCAAAGTTGTGTTGACTTCTCTTGGTATGTGTATATATTGTGTAAATTCAAACATTCTTTCAAGACGATGAACTCATAGGTGGAGACGCAATAGGATATGATTGTGAATGGCGTAGACTCGATTAAGATGACAAACCACGAGTTGAGAGTCTAGGTTGATGATTATACGAGATATACCTAGGGAGGAGGCCTCGATTAAAAGTCCAATGACAACGTGATATTCTGACATGTTATTGGTTGTTGATCCTAAGCAAACGCCTCCTGAACTCACCAACTCATTAGAGTGGTAAATGNGCAACGTTCTAGGTGTGTCGACTAGCACCATCCGCAAACCCGACAAAGATAGGAAAGGGAGACGTCATCTGCGCACACAATCACAAGACAAAGTATGAGCGGCTAAAACAAAGCTCGTACACGCAAGATAAAAAGACACACCAAAACAAAACTATAGTACAATAGTGTACAAAGCACACATGCTAGATGTTCTATTCATAGTACTTCTTAAGGTAAAGCCCATTCAGGGGTTCACCGAGAGAGATTCCGTCGTAGTCAACTAGCTCGTAGGCACCTCTATGTAATACACATTTTACGATGTAGGGTCCATGCCACATAGGTTCTAACTTTCCTGTCCCTAACTTATTGTGAGCCTGGTCATAAATGAGGACTAGGTCTCCTTCTATGAAAGTATGAGGGTGGACGGATTTGTCATACTGATTCTTCATTTATTTTTGATACATCTCATTGATGAGAGCAACATCGCGACATGTTTTGTCCAATCTAGTCAGATATAGAAAACATTCTTCTTCAGCAGAGGTGTGAGGCAAGAGTTCTACTTTGAGTTTCAATGAAGGAATTTCGCACTCGATTGGTAATACTGCTTTGACACCATATACCAACTGGAAAGGAGTGAATCCATTTGCAGTTTTCACTGAGGTACGGTAAGCCCAGAGGGTGGAAAATAGTTGTAAATGCCAAGAAGTGTTTTCCCCCACCATGAATTGGATCATGGTTTTAAGGAATTTTTTGATAGCTTCAACTTGTTTGTTTCCTTGAGGATAGTAGGGGGAGGAGTTCTCATGGAGAAAACCCAACTTGACATGTAACTCACTCATCATATGATTTTGAAAATGTGAACCGTAATCAGTGACAATGGCTTGTGGAACACCAAAGCGAGTGATGATGTGGTTGAATATGAAGAGAGATGAAGTGCGACCATCATTAAGAAAAGTAGGCATAGCATCAGCCCATTTTGTAAATTAATCAATGGCAACGATGATATGACCGTGCCCCCTGACCGAGGTAGGATTACATTGCATAAAATCAATGCCCCATTTGGAAAAGGGGTCGATGGATAAAATAGGATGCAGCGGAGCGGGGTGGGTGCATGCCTTTTTATGAAAAACTTGGTAGGGTGGGCATCTTTTGACAACTTCAACACAATATTTGAATATGGAGGGCCAAAAGTAACCGACACGTAAGATTTTCTGAGTTGTATCCATCCTAGAAAGGTGACCACCACATGCTCCAAGGTGATAGTCATTTAGAACACGTTTAGCCTCATCATGAGTTAAACAACGTTGTAGGATAGTGTCGATACCATGGCGATACAAAGTGTGACCGATGATAAGGTATCGTTTAGAATGTTGGCGAATAAGATGATGTTCTTCATGGGATATATCGGGCTTAAAATGTTGGGTTTGAAGATAAAGAAGAATATCTCCATACCAAGGGTCATACATGCTAATGAGGAACAAGGATTCATCAGGGAGAGAATCACTAGGCTCAGTGTCTTCATCAACAAGGGGAAGATCACAGATAAGTTCCGCAAAAACCAAGGACTTTTTAGCTTTTGATTTGGCAAACTCGAGATCAAATTCCTGAAGAATAACGATCCATTTGGAATATTTTCCCCCAAGGACTTGACGTTTCAGAATATGATACATGGGGTTCGAGTCCGAAATGACTGTGGTAGTGCGTAACATGATGTAAGGGCGAAATCTCTAGACGATGACAGATTCTAGAGCCAACTTCTCAACATGTGAATATCGGAGCTCAGGACCAAATAGACTCTTGCTCAGATAGTAGATCACATGTTTCTCACCGTTAGGGTCCTCTTGAACTAACACCATAGCGATAGTGGAAGTAGAAGTTTCCAAATAAAGTATATAGTCTCGTGCATAATTCATAGGATGCAAAAGAGGTGTATGGGTCAATGCATGCTTAAGAGCATCAAAATATCGTTGAGCATTGTCATCCCAGATGAAAGGAGTGTCTTTCTGCAACAATCGCATAAATCCTTTAGTAAGTTCGACGTAATGACATATAAAACGACGAAGAAAGTTTGCTTTCCCTTGCAAACTTTGTAGTTGGGTCAGATTGTTGGGAGGAGGTAAAGCAATAATAACTTTAATCTTGAAAGGATCCACCATAATCCCATCTTTGGAGACAACGAAACCAAGGAGTCGACCTGATTCGACAACGAAGATGCATTTGTGTGGGTTCAAACGGATACGGTAGAACCGACATCGAATAAAAATGGTCTGTAGATGACCAATATGGTCTGATCGACTAGAGGAATGGGCAGGCAAATCATCGAGGTAAGGTTCCACAATATGTTTGATATCGTGGAAAACATATGACATGGCCCACTGGAAAGTGGCACCAACATTTTTTAGACCAAAAGGTAGTTTCTGATAGGTGAAATTTCCCCACGGGCAAATCAAGGTTGTCTTATGTTGATTAGTGGTTAGAATGTCAATCTAGTTATATCCTGAAAATCCATCCATGAAAGAGAAAATAACACTGCCAGCGCAATTATCAATGATTTGGTCGATGAAGGGTGTGGGGTAATTTTATTTGGGACAAGCCTTGTTAAGATCCCTATAATCAATGCAGACACGAATGGTACCATGTTTTTTAGCAACCAAAACAGTGTTAGAAACCCATTCCGTCAAGGGGACAAGATAGATAAATCTATATTTTAACAGTTTTTCAACTTCTGCCTTTATGGCCGTGATTTTCTTAGGATGAACCGGACAAAATTTATGTCGCACAGGTTCAACGCCTGGGTAAGTTTTTATTTCATGCAAAATGATCGAGGGATCGATCCTGAGAATTTCCTCGTAGCTCCAAGCGAAGACATCACATAATTGTTTAAATAAAGTGGTATAAGAAGCCACTTCCTCGGGCAAACAATTATCACCCAGATGAACATTTTCCACAATACCTTCTTTGATCGAGATATAGATAGCGATCATAGAAGAGATGTTCCCTAAATCCCCCTCAGAAGTAGTATCCTAGGTAAGTATAGGAGATTGGGGAGAATCAACAACATCAGGGGGGAAGATAGAGTGTATATCTTCCTGAATTTATTCTAGAGGAGGAAGAAAAGATGATTGATGATGGTTGTCATCCCAAGGTACTTTGTCAATACTAAGCATTTCCATAATGGATTCATCTGATTGAAAAATCTGGGAAATGTATTCAAAAGCAGAAGATAAGGAATTCAACCAAGATGGCAACGAATAAGTGTTGGATGCCAATAGATGTTGGTCATCCAAGGAGGGAGAGGTAGATTGGATAACATTGTATGAAGCCTCAGCTGGACTAAGTGGCATAGAGTCAATCAGTGCATCGAATTCTAATGGACTAGGCACATGCCAAGGATCAGATGATTCTAAAGAATGATGGGCCATAGTCGAAATCATATTGATTGTGGAAATATGTTGTGTGGTGGGAGGAAGTGGTGCGAGGAAAGTAACCATAAGGGGAAAATCTTTTAAAATCCCTACACCAACACTTTCATAAGTGATTCTACTATCTCCCAAGAAAGGAATGTTGTTGGTGGCAGGAGTTCGAGCATCGTGTGTACAGTAATCTAATTGGTCGATAGTGGCAATTTTTCCTTGAAGAGGGAATTGTACACATAGAAACATCGATGAAGCGATGGCAGTCATGGAGTAAAACCAACTTCTTCCTAATAACAAGTTGTAATCAAGGGGAGCATCGACTACCTCTACATCAACAGAGACGATCTTACCTCCCAACTGAACAACTAAGGACTGCAAAAGTCCGTGAGGATGAAAACCTCACCCATCGAATGCTCGTAAAATTGTAGAGGATTGGTTAAGTGCAGGTGATTTTAATCCTTTCCAACAAGATAACGACATGACACAAGTGGAAGCTCCCTCATCCAAGATGGTGCGGTGAATGTGTTGGTTATGAACAATGACATCAATTTGAAAAGCAAGCTAGTGAGAAAGTCGTGAATTGAAGTTGTCCAGGTTAAACATGATGTTGTTTGACAACTCGGGATCAATGGTGCCAATGGAAGACAAGAGCATTCTATGTTGAATTGGGCAGTGCTGTAGAAATTCAAGAGTGGACATAGCACACAATGCTTGAGCCAAATCTTCACCAATGTTGTAGTTTTGGGCGACATGTGAACTAGGATTAAAAGTTGATTTGCAGATAGTGCTCTTGGGAGGGTGTAACATAGATTCGAAAGTAGGTTTCTCTATCTAAAGTGATCCAGATGGAGGACTAACATACGGAGGACTAACGAAGGCGGGAGATGGATCCAGTGGAGTACCGTTAGTGACCTTTTCTTTATCAGGTTTAGCCGACGTGTCATACATGGTAGTGCCAGTGGTTAAGTCAATCCCATTGAACATATAAATATGAACACTCGTCGAGGCTTCTGTTAGTCTCCAATATTGACCATATTTTTGCCTATATTATGTCAGATATACCCCTATTCCATATCTAGTATCATTCCTTTCTGGCCTGACCTTGATACATTTCACATCATTTTTCCCTAAATGGAGCTATTCAAGGTATTCATATGATTTAAGTTATTTCTAATGTATTTTGATACTTTAAACTGATATTGATACTAACATTACATTAGTTAGGTACTTGTTTCCTTGAAACAGATTTATCAGTACCAAATACCGGCTTGCACTCAGTGGAGATGTCAAAGATTTGCACGATGTTACCAGACTAGAATGATAGTTCTGATTCATATGATTGATCGAGTTATAGTTCAGATTTCAAATCTCGAATTTAATCTCTAAAGAACAGAATGTGATGAATCAGAGCAAAATTATAGAACCGTTTGTAATGATGCTTATCTCTATTTTATAGCTCGCACTTCTTGACACTTCGTGTCATGAAGCTGTGAACTCAGTTTTAACAAACTTTGAGTCATTTTCAGATCTAAGATTCGCTTAATTAATGTACCTATGTTCAAGACTATTTTTGGGGATTCATGATTGTAGATGTGAGAGGATCTATATAAACTTGGATATCTCTCAAGAAACATATATGATATTATGTTATGTTATGCGATATTGTTGATATAGAATTTATGAACCGTGCGTTATATCATCTTTGTTGTTGAATTACTTCAGTTAATTTTTGAATTGTGGAGTATGAGGAATGATACAGTTATGCATGGAGTAATTTGAGTTAGCTCTGGTTTCGTTCTAAAGAAATTTCACCTCTTGGTTGGGCCCGCCAATAGGTTCAATTCGCTTCTCTTTCTATAGTATCGTTAGTTCATTTCTAGCTTTAGAATCTGTGTGTGAATTATTTTAACTTGAAACTGCTTTGCTAAATTCCGATTTAATCATTTTCATTTAGTTCATTCTCAGTTTGATATTATCTCATAGATCATTGAATTTTAGAATGAGTTACTTGCCAGTGTGGAATTTAATGAATAAACCAACTGTCGATTGAGCTCTCTCTTAAATTAATTTAGATTTGCTCCATTTTCAAGTTTCTAGTTTAATCATGATTTGAAGTTAGTTTGAACTTAGATTTACTCTGTTTTGTTAGGGTAGTTCGCTTATGGTTTGGTTAAAGGAAGCTTCTAATATTTGTAGGGTAAAGGAGGACGTTGATTAGTTTCACTCTTGTTAGATTTAGAATTACTTGGTATTTAGATTAAATAGAGGGTTTTTAAAAATGTTCTTTCTTGTATGGTTAAGGTAGATGTTTTGATAATTAGGTGTTTAGTTAATGGTAGATAGCATCGAATGATTTCTTTGGATTAGGAATAGAAATGCATTAGAATTATTTCCATTTGATTGATTAGACAAGGTATGATCAGTTTTAAGATAATCATTAGGATTCAATTCATAAGAGTAAGTTTATGTTTTCTTCTTAGAATAACATTTAGGTAGAACTTAGAATCTTACCAGCACATATAGTGTAGTAGCTCTAAGTTTACTTACCCTGGTTTGACAATTTAGTGATTTCAGGTAATTAAAAATCTTTAATACCACAGCCTGACATTTTTAGCATCGTTGTCGAGGAGCTGTTTAGAAGGTAAGTTACATAATTGATTTGGTTATTTTTAAAATGCCTTTGGTTTAGTGTGGTATGTTTAGCAGGTTGATGAAAGAGGAGTTGTAAGACGAGGAGTAAGAACCTACGCATATGTTATCACAGGTTCCTCTAAAACTCAATCTTAGTCTTTATCTTATTTAGTATGTTTTCATGAGAAATAGAGATCATAGAGGTAGATTTAGAGGAAATTCAAAACAACAAAAAGAATAAACCTCCACCCAAAAAGCAATAGAAACTAAGACTGGAACTCTAGCTGAGGAAACCATAGAGCAAAACATAGAATCAGGGATAAAAAAAACTGAAATTGGATTAGAAGGGGGATAATACCATACGAGAAGAGCTTAAACCATTTATCATTTCCCCTCCAAAACTAGGAAACACTACATACCAACAAATCCAAATTACTGGTGATCCAAACTCGGTCGACATAGTTAATCCAGAAAAAGTGCAAGCTATTTTCGGGAACCCTGACACTATTATTTCACAAGTGAAAACTACAACTGTTGAATCAAAGGTAATAGGATCCTCAAAAGAGCTAATAGGAGATAGCTATTCTGTCAAAAAGAATCCAGAGAGGTGGGATTTCATACCCTCACCAAAGAAAGATCGGATTGCATATACAATTTTTGGTAATCCTTTTAACATAACAGAAAGGGAAAGAGAGAGAGAGAAATGGAGAGAAGAGAGAGAGAAGAAATTCAGGTTGAACATGAAGAAGAACAAGTAGAGAATGAGCCAAGACCAGAAACCACTTTTGGGTTTCCAATTTTTGATTTAGTCCAAAATGTCAATATGAAAAATATCCCACCCTCGGCACTACCAACCTTTTATGGGAAAAGTAGTGAAGACCCAGATGCCTTTCTTTTTGAATTTGATATCCTGTGCAGGAGTTATAATTATCTCCAGGATGCACTTAAGCTGAAGTTGTTTCCTACTACCCTAAAGGATTCTACATTACGCTGGTTCATGAGTTTAGGAGAGTATAGCATTAGATCTTGGGAAGATATGAATACAGTATTCTTAAAGAAGTACCAAGACTATTGTAGACCCAAGGATTCTCGGAATGATATTTTTAAGATGCAACAACAAGATGATGAGAGCCTTGAAGATTTCCTAGAAAGGTTTACATATACTCTTCAAAAATCCAAATATAATGGACTCAAAGATGAAGCAATCAAAACTCTTTTCTTAAAAGGGGTTTTAGATGAATACATTGACACTCTCAACTTAATGGCTTCAGGAGACATTTATCAGAAATAATTTGAAGCACTCAGTGAACTATGCAGAACTTATTCGAGAAGTAGGGGGAAAACGGTAAAAAGCGTGAGAGAACCTGTCAACAAAAACACCAAAGTACCCACATCTGGTGGAGTTACTAGAATTGAACTCGGCCTTTTGGAAAATTTTAAAACAAATATTTTAGGAACAATTGGCTCTTAGTTAGACACTCTGAAGATTAAGAAAAAGCAGGAAGAGGAAAACCCTATATTAAGCATATTCTGCCCAAAATGTAGAAAAAGGCATCCTTTACGAGAATGTCCTTTGGACAGTGTTTTTGTATGTGCAATTTGTACTGAAAATCATAAAACAAAAGATTGTCCATCCTTACTAGGACTGCAAGCTATATACAAGGGAGGGGAAACTACAGGAACTTCATCTGCACCTAAGAAGCCTTGGCAACCTAGGAACCCGAATATGTACCAAGAACCATCCCCACAACCTTCTGGCTATTATCCATCTTTTCCTCAACAGCAACAACACCCATGGAACTGGCCAAATTAGCCACCGCAAAATGTTCCTGCTCAACGTTAGTATCAGGGATGGAGAGAACATAATTATGGAAATAACCAACAACAACATGCGGTACCAATTCCCCAGAATCTATGTACTCAATATCCTCTGAACATGCATCAGCTATTGCCTGGATTTATTCCACCTCCTTTACCACCTATTCAACAAACTCCTCAACAGCCTCATAATCCACCTCGACCTACCATATTACCCGCTCAACCCATTCCAAATCCTAATAACAGACCACCTCTACCACTCCATAATGAAGATTTTCAAAACTTCCCAGCTTACACCATAAACCCCATTTCCATACAAGAAATACAATTGAGATCTGGGAAAACTTTAAACAAAACTCAACCTATGAAAAGAACAGCACCGAAGGTAATTATCCAAGAACATGAAGAAGAACCTATAGAAGATTTATCAAACAGGATATCTCTAAAAGATGTCATCATTCCAAAGGATAAAGTATCTGAATCACATCAAAACGTACAAACTCAGGTTCCACGAACACCTCCTTTTCCTGAGAGGTTGCTTATTGAAAAACCAATTGCTCAATCTGAGTTTGACATTATGAATGAACTAAAAAATGTTTGTATTAAGATTCCATTTTTACAAGCAATCAGAGATGTTATGATCTATGCCAAGACCATTAGAGAACTTTGCATTAAGAAACCAGGTCGGAAACAAAAATATCCACCCACGATACACCTGGTAGGCCAATTATCGAATTATATTTCTGAAGCTCCTAAGATTGTGAAGTATGCCAACCCCGGGAACCCAATAGTATTGGTTACTATCAATAATGTTTCTATTGGTAATAATTTATTCGACTTAGGTGCAACCATTAATATAATGACCATCAATACAGTTGAACTGTTACAACTAAGTTGATTCCTTCGCCCTACCCCTACAATTCTTGAACTTGCTAATAGAACAACTATATAACCTGCTGGGGTCCTTGATGACATTCTTGTTACATTAGCTTCGTGGGAATATCCTGTTGACTTCATGATTATTCACTCAAAAGATCCCACGAAAGGTCATCCAATCATTTTAGGAAGACCTTGGTTGGATACAGCCAATGCTTTCATAGGATGTCGTGGTGGAGATATGTTCATCTCAAATGGCATTTCTTCATAGAAGCATACTCTTTTTCCTCCTGCCCAACCGGTTACAAAAGAATTGTGGTGGCTAAAATGTCCATATCATGAGAATGATGAGGAAGAACCTTTATTCTCTGTTGATGAATTTCACGCATTACAAGAACCAACAGAGGATGATATTTTAAGCCAATTTCTTTCTGTGACAGAAAATGTCGAATTTCCACAAACATATTTTCAATAGGATCAAATTTTCAGGGAGGAATTTCAAGAACGAAGTGATTCATTTTTCTCGTTTTCACCATCTATGGTTTTCACCATTGTTGAGCATCTGGGATCATATACCATTCTAGTAGAAATTAGCCCAAGCAAATGTCTATACATCAATTCTGAATTAAGTCTCAACCAACAGGAGCAGTTAACAAACCTTTTGAAAGAACAATCAAGAGAATTTGCATGGGAGTACAATGATATGAGAGGAGTGCATCATGATACTTGTATTCACCACATATATATCCAACCAGAGATAACACCAATAAGACAACCAAAAGGCATATGAATCCAATCCTAAAATATTTTGTGAAAGAAGAGTTACAAAAATTATTAAACGTGGGATTCATTTATCCAATTTCTGACAGCAAGTGGGTTTCACCCCTTGTTGTGGTACCTAAGAAGATGATAGGGAAATGGAGAATGTGTGTAGACTTTAGGGAGTTGAATAAGGAAACCCTGAAGGACTACTTTTCCTTGCCTTTTGTAGATAAGGTTTTGGATACCTTGGCTGGGAAAAAGTACTTTTCCTTTCTCGATGGATATAGTGGATACAATCAGATTCAAATTGCTCCTAAAGACCAGGACAAAACAACATTCATGTGTCCTTGGGGTACTTATGCTTATAAAGTGATACCTTTTGGATTATGCAATGCTCCTGCTACATTTCAGAGAGCATTCCTTGGGATTTTTGTTGACTTAATTCATGATTATGTGGAAGTGTACATGGACAATTTTACTGTTTATTGAAATACCTTCGAAGAAGCCATAAGTAATCTTGAGAAATTCTTGATTCACTGTCAGGAATCAAATTTATCCCTTAGTCACGAAAAATGTAAAATTATATTAACTGAGGGAATAGTGTTGGGTCATCATTTGTCTACAGAAGGAATTAAAGTCGATCCAGCTAAAATTGAAGTAATAGTTAAGATTTCCTCCCCAAAAACCCAAAAAGATGTGCGAAGTTTTTTGGGACATGCTGGATATTATCGTCAGTTTATTGAAAACTTTACAAAGACAACCAGCCCCATGTTTAAACTGTTAGCAAAGAATGCAGAATTTTGTTGGGATAACAATTGTCAAAATGCTTTTGAAACTTTGAAAGAAAAATTGTCCATGGCACCAATTTTACGAGGGCCAAATTGGTCTCTTCCCTTCCATATTTCAACTGATGCCTCAGACACTGTTTTAGGAGGGGTGCTTGGACAAAAGTAAAACCAACAAAATTATGCTATTTACTTTACCAGCAAAAACCTTACTCCTCTTGAATTGAACTACACTGTGACAGAGAAGGAATTTTTGGTTGTAGTTCATGCCATTAATAAATTTCATCATTACATCACTAGGTATGAAGTTTTTGTACATACCAACCATTATGCTATTAGATTTTTGATGAAAAAACTAGTTACTACCGGAAGGATCACACGATGGCTTTTGTTACTTCAAGAATTTAATATCACTATAGTTGATCGGCTAGGAAAAGAAAATGTAGTTGCGGATTTTCTTTCTCAGATCCCTCAAGGCAGTACTGACATTCCAGTGAATGATAATTTCCCTAACGAACATCTATTTGCAGTAGCTGTTAAGACCCCTTGGTTTGCAGATACGGAAAATTATTTAGCTATAGGGAGACTGTCAGCTCATTTGTCATCACCACAAAAGAAAAGAATTGTCCAGCAGAGTGCTTATTACTCTTGGGTAGGAAGTGATCTTTTCTATACAAGTCCTGATATGATCATTAGGAGATGTGTTCAAGAAGATGAGATTCTCAATATCCTTCAGGCCTGTCATGATGGGCCATGTGGAGGACACTTCTCTAATAAGAGAACGACATATAAAGTTTTACAATTAGGATATTACTGGCCAACACTATTTAAAGATGCAAAAAAATATGTAAGAAGTTGTGATAGTTGTCAGAGGATGGGGAGACCTACTGTAGCAGACGAGATTCCCTTATGACCGTAGGTTGTAATTTAACCATTTGATAAATGGGCACTTGATTTTGTAGGACCAATTTCCTCAATGTCTAGGAAGAATAAGCACATCTTGGTTTGTACAGATTTTGTGACCAAGTGGGTAGAGGCAAAATCCTTATATCAAGCAACTGAGAAATCAGTGGTTGAATTTATTTATGAAGATATCTTTACCCGCTTTGGTGTTCTACGAGAGATTGTCACTGATCAAGGTGCTCAATTCACCTCTAAACTGATGAAGGAGTTCACGGATAAATATGGGATAAAACATTGTAAGTCTTCCCCTTACCATCCACAAGCCAATGGGCAAGTGGAATCCACAAATAAAGTTTTAGAAGCTATTCTGACCAAGACAATACATTTACATCACAAAGATTGGGCGGATAGACTTCCAGAGGCTTTATGGGCATACAGGACTACGTGGAGAAATACCACTGGTCATACCCCTTATGAATTGGTATATGGAAAGCAAATTCTCCTTCCCATAGAATTTCAGATTCATACCCACCACATAGCAACAAAATTGGGTTTAAATTTGGATGAGGCACATAAACAAAGAGTTATGCAATTAAATGAATTGGGAGAAATTAGGCAAGATTCTCTTCAAAGAACTATCCTCATACAAAATCAACGTAGCAAATGGCATGATAAATACATTAAGAAGAAACATTTTCAACCAGGAGATTGGGAATTGCTAGTTGATTCCAAATATAAAACTTTTAAAGGAAAACTCACGACACGATGCCTGGGACCTTATGAAGTGGAAACTGTTTTTGATAATGGATCTGTTAGAATCAAGACCATAGATGATTCTCAAAATTCCTTTGTAGTAAATGGACATCGATTAAAAGTATACCACAAACCCTTGCCTAGAGATAATTTTCTACAGGAAATATCTAAACAACCAGAAATAAAGATAGTAGGAGAAGAGTCTTCTCCTCCTACTGATCCTTGATCATTCTTTTTATTTCAGAATGTTGTAAATAATAATAAAAAAAAACAAAAAATATATATAATAAATAAATGTTTTTGGATATGTTGACATATTGTTTTCAGTTTTACAGGGTTTTTGAAGCAAGTACAGAATTGAATTTCATCACCTTTTCGCAACAGGTAAGAAGGTAAGATCATTTTATTTTGCGAAAAATTTTACTGTCTTGTTTTAAAATTAATAAATTTGAGCTTGTTTGCTCCCTTTGAATTGCTCATTAAAGTATGAAAGGGGCATTTATCAGGGATAGGATTATTCTTTACCAGGCCTGATAGATTATGATGGGAAAGAAACCCCCCTAGAGTTTTCTTTTATCATTTTCTCAGATTCTCAAAACATGAGAAAACAATGAGCATATACTAACTTGGGCTCGTAAAATCCACTATTAAGTACTGTTCCACCAAAATCATTTTCTGCAAAATTTTTATTTTCACTCATGTTGGATGATGTGGGATACATTAAGGTCCACCTTCCAACAAGTCTCACTCCATCGACATCAACACCTTATCTGGAATTTGAGATTAGAGATTATTTAGTACCCTGGTATCTGCATGCCTTAGTGGAAGATTTCCTTGCTAACAACCATGGGAATACCTCAATGTCTCTTGGTTGATAGATCCTACAAGTGACTCGACACCAAGAACTTTATTCGTACCTGTTAGGATGTAATATAGGTACCTTGAGGCCCATTGACATCAATGGTGGGTCATCTCGCATTGGTTAACGAAATTCATTAATGGCCAGTAATCCAATGATTTCTTTTTGTGTTCGACTTCAGAACATTTATTCACACAAATAAGAATTGTACCATGGGTTAATGCTTTGAAGCTATTGTAGAAGACATAATTTTGGTTGATTCCTTTCAGGAATAAACAGGAGACAAGTTCAGGGATAGCCAACAGATAATTTGCTTCACAAACATGAATTTTTTTATATCTTAGTAAGGTTCTGTTGCACTTTCTCAGCTACAGTAGCTTCCAAGTACAGAGCTTGAAGCTCAACAGATGGCTTATTTTCTATCTTGTTCAGGATGTCTTTGCTGCAGTTATTATTGGTTCAGGTTTCTTTGCAGATCCCAGTTTATTTTCTCAGTACCAGTCACTACCAGACAAAATTAATCAGTCACAGTGGCTGTCAGCAGGACAGACTACAATTACAACTTTGGCGTTCTCAAGATTCAGAATTGGTTTCAAAATTTCTGCAGGAAGAAAACACAACATAACAGGGAGTAAGTAATCGAGCTCAGGTAAGCATAGTCTCATGTTAGTTTATTTTATTAAAATACATATTATATAACTTGAACTATGACTGCCTCGATACTCCATGTCATTTCATCATTCCTATATTCTGTACTTAAATGTTGAGTTCAATTCAAGAATGAACTACATTATAATGGTTGAATTTGACACGACTCATGTGAAACGATATTTTAACAAAAGAAGTACGACCGTCATCATTTCTTCACATGTTAATTACCCTCACAACACTTAAACGTCTTCCCATAATTCCTTACATGACCTATTTCATACATAATAATCTACTCCTCTGTTTCCCTTATCTAATTCCTTTGCTTACCTGTGAACCTTTCCTTTCATATTGAGTAGTGTAATGGTGGCGAATTTCCAGGAACTCGAGACTTATGCAGATTTGGAGGCTTTTCCTAAGTATGAAGCCACCAAACACATCTTTCAACAAGCAGGATGGGAGCCATTCTTCAAGAAATTTGACGGGTATGATGATAAGATTACACTTCAATTCGCGCTGCACTTTCATGGTGGACGGGCTAAAGTGGGTGAGTTGGAATTTGAAGTCACAGAGCAGTTCATTTCTGAAGCAATACAGTTACCCAGTACGGGTCAGAAATGGATGAAGGGACAGCCAGTAGACAAAAATCTTTGTATGTAGCTCTTGCAACCCCAGTATTGAAAATTACAATGGTCAGAAGGCACCTCGAGGTCGTGGTTGGAACCGAAATGGGCTCAGTTGCTATCCATAATTCAACGCTACCTCACCTATGAAGATCGTTACACGATTGTGTTTCCCTATCATGCTCGACTCTTGTTTCATTTCAAAGCTAACCACCTAGTGAACATCCCTTATTTTTTGTTGAAAAGTTTGAAGAAAATGGAAGAACAAGTTCGTAAAGCAAAAAATTTCAGGGGCAGTCTGTTTCATTTTGGTCTTGTCAAAATTTTGGTTAAGTTTGCGTTATCCCACAAACAGGAATCTTGGGATATTTTTGTTGTAAAAACCCTAGCTTCTGACAATTCTAAAGATAAAATTATTTAGTCAATCGCTACACAGAAGAAGTCAAGTTCTAAGAAGAAAGTTGTCAAAACCCTATCCAAAGTCTATGATGATCCTGAGTATACACCAGATTGTACAATTGAGGCCAATGATGAGAATCCTAGCACTGAACACTCGTTTGATGTCCATAGTTCTAATGGTGTGGAAACTAGCCGTGAAAAAGTGGAAAATATTGTCCCTACAGATGTAAATGTTGAAACTCCAATTTCTTCTCCGACTGCTAAAAATATTATTGATGTGGAAGAACTCGAGGAGTTAATTGTCAAACCTAGAAGGAACCCTAAAAGTAAATGCACACTTTCAGATATGGATAACTCTATGCCTAGTTATCCATTACAGGAAAGAATGAAAAGTATGATTGATCATGAGGAGGCTCCAAAGTCTTCTGAGATGACATGGACTCTCTCTCAGTTGATTAGAAAATTTCATGAGGTCAATCAGAAAGAGAATGTGCCCAAAGAAATTGCAAAGGACAAGCCGATTGAGATACCAGTCAATACCCCTGTTCAAGTATATGATGAGTTCACTCACAAATCCAGCCCAATCAATACCCCTGATCAAGTACATGATGAGTTCACTCATGAATCCAGCCCAATCGATACCCATGTTCAAGTACCTGATGAGTTCACTCATGAATTCAGCCCTCAAACACAACAAGGTCATTGTGAGACATTCAAATCTTATTGTGAAATCTCTTCCAGTAGATCTTTGTGACCAATGGTAGTCAGATTGGAAAACAGAAACCACAGGTTAAAAGAAAATTTACATGAATATGCCATACTGGATCTGCATATAAAAACAAAAAATGAACTTATGAAGCTCAGGCAAGCTCACTTCTCGGCAAAGATCGAGCGATTAAAATAGAAAAATATATCTCTTTTGCAGAAGAATAAGAGATTGCAGAGGATTGCCAAGAAGCACATCACCATCAATTGAGTTCTTAAGAAGGAAATCAGAAACATAAAGAAGCATGAGAGATTGCAAATGTTGGTTGCAGCTACTGCAACACTCTGATGAATCTTAGTTTTTGACTTTTTGTTTCCTGAGGACAGGCAAAGTCTTCAGCTTGGGGGAAATGTTAGTCTCCAATATTGACCATATTTTTGCCTATATTATGTCAGATATACCCCTATTCCTCCATATCTAGTATCATTCCTTTCTAGCCTAACCTTGATACATTTCACATCATTTTTCCCTAAATGGAGCTATTCAAGGTATTCATATGATTTAAGTTATTTCTAATGTTTTTGATACTTTAAACTGATATTGATACTAACATTACATGAGTTAGGTACTTGTTTCCTTGAAACAGATTTATCAGTACCAAGTACCGGCTTGCACTCAGTGGAGATGTCAAAGATTTGCACGATGTTACCAGACTGGAATGATAGTTCTGATTCATATGATTGATCGAGTTA